>BHFT01046838.1:0-14500 GCA_004320025.1 Laticauda laticaudata
AATTTTTGCCCCTTTTGAGAGCGGATAACAACGGATGGAACATTTTGCTCGTCCGTTGTGTCCTTTTTACTCACATTTTGCATCCATTGGACAGTGTGACAGGGCCTTTAGGTTGAGTGCGATAAGAGGTCTGAAGATCACCAATATTTGGTTGAATTTGCTGAAAGTGTTGCTACACTGTTATGAGTGTGGGTTCATCCAGAGCTTGAAACTTTTCTTCTGGAGAGTCCTTTAGCCTGCAGTCCATGTGGTAGAATTATGATATCAAGGGAAGTGCAGATGTTGTTTGGGTGATGAAGAGATTGGACTTCCATTTGTCAGAAATGGTGTAGGGTCTCCCGCTTGGGCGGGGGGTTGGACTAGATGACCTACAAGGTCCCTTTCAACTGATTATCTGTTAAATCTGATAGAAGATCAGCCCCTTTTCAAATTGCCAATGGTCTTCCTTCTGGTTGCTTTTCTGTTGAGAATCCTCAGTTCAATCAAAGTTTGTCAGAGATGTTTGTAGATTGCATAACTGCTTTTGCAACCCTTGGCAACAGCAGTGGTGGTGGTGGGATGGCGATATAAATCAAAAGTTTTGCTAGTATAAGTGTTGTTAACAGGGGCTGTTATAAATTCCTTCTTTTCTCAGTATTTCTTTTGGTTCAATGTTAGGCAGTGCTTCAAAAGAGTAAATCAGCTAAACTTCCAGAGTTTTGTGAGAAAATGAGTTTTGTCATTATCTCAGTTACTTGTTGTCAAGGCCAAATTCTCTAGGTTATTTGCAGTAGGCAACTTATCATTCCTGGAATTAGAGGGTGATCTTCAACTTGCTTAGACAACAACAACAAAAAGAAAAGAGACAAAATTTATCCTGAAACACACATATTCGGAATATTTAGTTTCATTTTAGGTAACATGTCAGGTGTTGTAAAGCATTTAAATCAGGGGTGGGATTCAGTTATTTTAACAACCGGCTCTGTGGGCCTGGCTTATTTGGTGGGTGTGGCTTGGTGGTCATGTGACTGGTGGGTGTGGCCAACTTGACATCACTCATGTCAAGCAAAGGGCACTTCTTGCCTGGCCTCTCATGACAGTGCAGATACTGCAACGGTCATAAGTGTGAAAAATGGTCATAAGTTACTTTTTTCAATGCCATTATAACTTTGAATGGTCACTAAATGAACTGTTGTAAGTCAAGGATTACCTGTACAAAAATACAAAAGTTTATTTGTTTGCAAAAAGCTGCCCTAAATGCCAATCATTAGATTAAAAATACCTGCAAGCCAGAGTTACAATCAGGCAGGGTGCCAGAGCACCTTGAGGAATTAAAATAGTTAAAATGCAATGATAACTATCAGCAGCCNCAGATTTAAGGAAAGGTCACATGCCCCCCAGAAAGGCAGAAAAAAATATCAGTGCCAAGCTTGTATCCTGCTTCTTGGAAATATACCCCAAAAGGACAGTGCTAGATAGTACTAAAGCAGTGAGGAAGACCCACTCTCCAGACAGAAAAAGAAACCATGAGGCAGGAAAAAATTCAAACACAATACAAATAATTAAATCACAACAGTAGCTGTTGCTTGTTGAAGCTGAATAGCGAAAATTATCCCATCAATAAACACAGGATTAAACGTCACCAAGCACAGAATTAACCTTCACCAAAAACCAGTTTTAGACCAAAAACTCAGAAAAGGTATGTAAACTCATGTTTGAATGTCAGTCTTTCTAGCTAGCCAAGAAGCCTTGCTGAATGTCACTTATCTTGGTTCCCCCCCCTCACTAAAAGCTTTACTTCATTATTCAATTATTTCTTCAAAGTCCTGATTGTCCAGGGAAGTATATCTTAAAACCCTTCCCCTTTAAGAAAGCCTCAGAAGCTCCGGAGACAGGAAGTCTAGGCTGTCTGCCAAGAATATAATAAGGGTGGAAAAAAAAATAAAAGGAGATTGCTTCTAACTACCAGTTCTCCAAACTCCTGAGAAAGTTAAAGGCTAGGCCAGTCACACTGGCCGAGGGATGGAAAACATATGTAAAAAGGACACAGCGGACGAACAAATTTTCCATCCGTTGTTATCCGCTCTCAAAAGTGCCCCAAATTTGCATGCAATAAACAGAGCAGACAACAACAGAAATAACGGACGCTGGGGGAGAATGTCAAAGCGGGGATGTAACACGCGGATGTCGTAGGAAGCCTAGCAGATGGAAGCGGATGGAAACGCGATGACACCTATCTGCTAGGGCTTCTGGGGGAAGAACAGTGAAGCGATGCGTAAGCGGAAGGAGCCAGATGTGTTAGCGGATGATGCGGATGACAATCATCGAAATCCTATAGGAATGTATAGCGGATATATAGCGGATGCAAACGTTCACACTGGTGCAATGCCGGGGGAGGATGAAATTGGCGTAAGCTCCGCGGATAATAAAAGGAATGGCAAGTCTCGACAAGCAGATCACCATTTGTAAGTAGAAGACTGGCTCTGAAGCCAAGAAAACATCTTGAGAGAACACACCATGGAGGGAAGAAGAGGAAGCCTGTGCCTACTCCCTGCCAGCCCTGGCCAAAAGGATAGACACACATACCACCCCCCACTGGCCGCTGACTCTGGAGCCTGCTGGTGCAGCTGCTGTGCTACCTGGTCTCCTGGTGTTTGCTGGTGCTTCTCCTGTTGGTGCTTCCTTCCTGCGCTATGCGGTGGTGCTTTCTCGTGCTGGTGCTGCTAGCTGCTGCATGGTGCTTCCTTGGTGCTGCTAGAGGTGCTTCTCTCTTCGCTGGTGCTGCTGTGCTTCTCCTGTTGCTGCTGCTGCTGCTCTCCTGCTCGCATATGCTGCTTAAGTGCTGCTGCGCTTCTCTCCTGCTGCTGCTGCTGTTTCTCACTGCTGCTGCTTGCTGCTTCTCCTGCTGCTGCGCCTGGCTGTGGTGAAAACCCAGTCCCCAAGGCCCTCAAGCCCCTGCTGCTGAAGGCCCTGAAGCCCCTGCCAGAGGGAGGAAGAGCAAGGCAGGAGAAGGGAGAGAGGAAACAGTACTCTCATTTCTGAAGACAGAGGCGATGAGAGTGGCTGGAATGAGCAGACGGGAGCGAACGAGTACCTGTGGGGAAGGGCCAAGGCTCTATCCGCGATACCAAACGCAGCGAAGCAGGGCAGGCGGGAGAAGAGGCGCAGAGCCTACACTTCAGATGTACTCCTTGGGTAGTGGAAGCAACTGCCAATTGGTATGGCAAGCTGCACTGAAGAAAAATCCGGGCAAGGGCGCGGTGCAAGTCTCACTGACCGGGGAGACCTATTGTCATTGGCAGGTCAGCTTTCCTGGAGGGTGAGAATCCACCACCGAGGAGCTCAGGCACCTCTGTTTTAACGGGCTCTCCCTCAAGACAGCCCACAGAGAACCACCTCGCTCTCCAGCCAGGAGACAGTACACATCGTCCAGGTAGCGTGTCTTTGGCAGGGCCCCAGACAGGAAGACCCCCCCGACAGCTTGCACCTCCCATGCCAGAGACGTGGAAGGATCCCTGTTCTCAGATGGAGCAAGAAGAAGCAGCACAGAGACCAAGCCACACCTCACACCTTTCAGTCTACCACTCCACAGAAAAGGCAGGCAGACGAGCAGAACGTGCAAGGCGCAGAGCCACACTGTCCTCTTGGAGATCAGGGACACAATCAAAAGCTAGCACAACTCAATTTCCTCTCCCCACTGTCCACTTCAACATACATCCTCTAAACCGGCAAGCCCTTCATCACAGTATACGTGAGCCAGACCCTCATGGCACATGCTCGAGCCGCCCCAGTACAAGGCGATGAACGGAGAGGATACAGCTCTTCTGCACCACCCTCCAGGCCCGCATGCTGACACCTCCTCCTAACCACTCCAGGTCTGCTCCTCCACCCCAGGCGATGTCACAGCCCTTCCACAGATTTCAGCAGCCCCTCGCCTACCAACCAACCACACCCAGGACTTCCCACAGCAAGAGGCAGCCTTCCCAGTCCACACCCAGGTTTCTCCTGGATGCCACAGACGCCACAGATGCCTCGCCTGATCAGCCTGCAGACCGAGACAGCGCCACTACACTCCTCCTTCCTCCATCCCCACAGCCAACCCTTGCCTCAAGAACAATCTGTCATACAAAGTCTTTGGCGCTTCACATCCCAGTCCCTTGAGGAAGGGCTCTCAACCTCACGGGACTGAGTCAGTCTCTGAGAGCTTCCTGCACAGGCACCATTCCTGTTGTACTCTCAGGTCAGGCACCTCTAATGCGCCACAGACGCACACTTCAGCAACAGCCACCTCCACAGTCCTAGCCACCTTTACATCTGAGACCATGGCAAACGCCTTAGAAGTGACTGAGAAAGAGTGCCCAGAGACTGAGTTTGTTACCTGCTCACTTTATCTCCTTGCTTAGACACTTCACTTGGGTCATTTTGCTTTTTAATAAAGTCATACAGTTTGTTATTATCAAATAAGGTTATCTTTGCTTCACAACACTAATTTTAACTTTTTTTCCTGAATAAAGTGTTGGGGAAAACTTTGAAAAAAAGGGTTAAGTCTTTGCAATGCTTGTGGATTGGGTAGGATAAGCTTGTGGGATGTTGGTAAGATGATAGCGTGGGATAAGGATAGTGGTGGGATGGGACAGGATAGTTTGTGGGATAGATAAAACCTCCAGTGCAAGCATAGTGGGTGTAGAGTCCCACCTCCCACGGATGCCACACACATATTGGCCCTTTATTAATTAATAACTAATTTATATCAATTGATCAAACCATTTCAACATAAACAAAATTCTTTATTAATGCCCTATTCATTGTAAGTCACTCAACATACATGGGCACAATCTCTCAGTGTGAATGAGTACAGGTCTGAAGGAAGCACCATTAAACGCATCTACCATCTCTGCCCTTGCCACCCTACTGCTCCAGTCTGGGGAGTTTGCACCAGTGTTCAGGAGGTTGCGCTGCTTCCTTCACCCAGTTCACGTGAGCTTGTTGGGGTCTTGCAACATCCACAGTATCTATAGGTTTCCCACCCTTGCCTCCAATTCACCAGGCTCCATGCCCCATTGGCCCTTGTTAGGACGGTCTACGAGCCCTGTTCTGCAAGACTGAGGCTAGCGGGTGCGGCATGAGATTGTCCGCGGATGCACAAGGCTCACGATCCTCCTCATGGCTCTGGGCGATGCTGCAATAGTGGTGAAGAAATACGCCTGGAACCTGTTGGCCCAGGATGTCCCAAAAGGCATCATCCACCACCCACCTTGGCCCCTAGACAGCCCTGTTAGTTGAAGATCCTCTCTCTTCACAGGTGACGGTATCTGAAGTGTAGGGCCTTCATGAGGTAGGTTCTGAGGGAGAAGCGTCATCCCGCACGATGAACGTAGGGCACATCTTTGCGTGTCCGTTGGGCAGGGGGTCTGGATCTGGAAGCCGCACGAGAGGTTGTGTTCCAGCCCACCCTTGAGGTCACTGGTGTTGTATACCTGGCTATCTGAAAAGCTGACCTGTTGCCTGAAACATCGATGTAGATGAACTTTGTAGTCAGCATCAACCAATGGGCAAAGAGGATGATAACTGAAAGAAGCCTTTGTAGTTGAAATAAGTGGACCTGAGTTGGCTGGAGCTTTTGCAAGGCACGTGCTTCCCATCATGGCTCCAACGTGTGGTGGGAATGTTCCACTTCTGATACACTGCTCTGCAACTTTCCTCCCGCCTTCTTCAGTGGTGCGTGCACTGGAGGAGTCCTCCACGTTTTCTTCGATGATGGCCTGCACCACTTCTTTTGACCATTACAATGCTATGAGGTCGTTGTGTGGAACCCTCCAGGCATACTGCATGT
Source organism: Laticauda laticaudata (assembly GCA_004320025.1). Classification (NCBI taxonomy): domain Eukaryota; kingdom Metazoa; phylum Chordata; class Lepidosauria; order Squamata; family Elapidae; genus Laticauda; species Laticauda laticaudata. The sequence continues at coordinate 5,813 of BHFT01046838.1, forward strand.
TTTTTGTATGTGGTCCCCAGAGCCAGGTGGGCAGAGTCAGTGCCACCCTTCAGTCCAGGATTCAGGCTGGGATGGAAGTTGGTGTTTGCCTTGGTCAACCTGGTCTCAAGACGCTCCACAACTTCGTCAAACATGGCTGTGGCATCCCTCATGAAGGGCTGGAATGCACGAGGGTCTTCATTTCTCAGCTCCACCATTCAGCTTGTCATAAGAGTCAAAACCCACTCTTCCCGATCCATCTTCGGACCCAGACAGCTCTTCGACGTCTCCTTCTCCTTGGGTAGAAAGGTGAAACAGTTGAAGAGGCTTGGGTTCTGGTGTTGAATGATGGCGGACCTAAAGGAGTGTGCGATGATCCATGTGGATTTCAATGGATGATGTGGAAGAGCAGAGCCAAGGGTGAAGAGGTTTGCATACCAGGGCTGCTGGACTGATAATGAGATCCAGGTGATTTCCTCCTCCTTTTTATAGAAATGTCGGTTTTCCCACTAGGTGTCCTTCCACATACTGTAGACATCCTCCAGACATCCTAAATATCGAGATACATCCATAATGAACATTTTGTTCATTTTAATGCTTTATATCCGACTGCACCTGCTTTCATCCTTTCTATGTCTGTGCTACTTATGCTATGTGGACGTTCTGCATACCTTCGCTTCCTCCCTCTTTCCGCTTTCAGCTGGAGCGGATGTGAGTTGCGCGGATGTCCAGAGGATGCCGAGAGGATATATTGGACGTGTAATGGATGACAACGGACGTAGAATTGTTGTTGCCTGTATGTGTCGCGGATGTATATCGTACGCGGACGGAAAGTTCATCCGCTCAAAAAGTTTTGTGAGCCAAAACTTTTTGAGCAGATGAAATGTAGTAGACGGATGCTAACAGAATTTGGATAGAGCTATGAAAGAACGTACGCAGTGTGAAGTACATTTAACGGATGCATCTCGCAATTTTCCAACGGATGGCAAGCTTTTTTGTCTGTTTTACATCCTCTTTGCATCCGTTGGTGCAGTGTGACATGGGTTTAACAAGGGGTTCTATAGAATGGGATAGAACCAGTAGAATCCCACTCCTGATTTAAATCAGAGGTGGTATTCAGCCAGTTCTGGAGAACTGGTGACGGAAATATTGAGTAGTTTGGAGAACTGGCAAATACCACCTCTTACTGGCCCCACCCACATCTATTCTCTGCCTCCTGAAATTCAGCTTGGTCTTTTTTTGTTGCCTTGCATAGGAGAACACAGCTGGAAAGCAGGTTAGTGGGGTGGAGAGGGAGTGGGGATTTTACAGTATCCTTCCCCTGCCATGCCTACCAAGCTATGTCCATCAAGCCACACCACACCCAACAAGTCACACCATGCCCACCAAGCCATGCCCACAGAAACGGTAATAAAAAAATTGAATACTACCACTGATTTAATATGTCAGTAAAACTTTTACTTTCCCTTTAGAGGGTAATCATTCTACTGCCTACTTAAGGACAGTTTTCTAAAATAAAGAATTCATTTATCACATTCATCTAATGTGATATGTACTGTTGTCTGTCAGCAATTCCTCTGTGAATTCTACATAGAACAAGAAGATAAAACAAACTTTGTACAAAATAATTAATAGATCCAGGTTTGCCATGAAGAATCAAAAAAGGAGAAAGCAATATCACACCATTTTAAACTTCCCAGGCACTTTATATAGCATATCTCAAAATTGGCATTTTGTAAAAATTAGAATTTAAAGCACAATTAGGCAAGAGATTACTGAACTCATGTTGGAAGTTAAAACCCACCCTTATCCTAGGAAAATGAAATATTTTAGGATACACTAAAAAGACAGAATATTTCCCCAAAACAAGAAGTAGAAACTCAAAGAGGCAGAAACTCAGCCCCCTCCTGCCTTATTGGACCATCAAAGCCTGGGCTAGTCTATTCTACATAACAAAGATCTACCTCCTTCAGGCAAAGCCATAATGGGAATTACCAAAAGACCTTTCATTACATCATCACCCAGCAAGAGTCGACCAAGCCTGGGACTCAAAAGATAACTTACAGAATTACCACTGCATGGTCTCATGGGAGTCTGACAACCAATCAGAACACAAGCTCAAATTCAAAGTCCAACAGAGGGTATAAAACCCAAGCACTCTCAGCATTTTTTCCTTTTTCATCACCCAAGAGCTCCAAGGCATATGATCCTGTCTACCATTAAACCATCTTTCCAAACAGCCTCCGCTTCCAGTGTCTTTCCCCCCACTTAGAACTGAACCCAGAAGGATATTTCTTCCAACACTCACAATAAAAAGGTTTCAGTCTATCTCAAAAGGTCTCCATAAAGGCAATAGACTCTTAGCACATTATAATTGATATGGTAATTACATATATCTTTACATGATATAACCAGTCTATCTTCAGTTGTTTGCTCTCCTCTGGCTCAGTTTAAATCCTACATCTTTTTTACCACTCCATCCATGATAGGGTGTAGTAGAATTTAATAAAATTGGTTAAGCTAACAATTGCTATGGGAGACTCTGGTAATACTTTAACACCTTTCTATGGCCCTCTCATCTTATTCTTGCCATAAAGATTGAAAATCTTACAAACTGCAGACAATCTTTAATCAGTGAGTTATATAGTTCAGTGGTTGCCAACCAGTGGGCTGGAGACTACTGGTGGTCCGTGAGAAAATTTTGGTGGTCCACAGAGAAATGCCCCTCCCAGCACCCCCACAAAGCAATTAATCCAGACTGCATGGGAACACAAGACTGCACCGCTCACATGGCCCGCCCACCCACTGACCCTCACCCTTCAAGCGCAAACCTTATGTTCAGTAGAGCCATGCGAGCTGGAACTGGAAGGTAAAACCAGTAGCAGGGGAGGGAAATCCGTCCCAGGGGTGGCTTGCTGACATTTGTGGGAAATATTCCATATTTCCATAAGTCCCATATTCCAGATTTGCAGTAGTCACAAGACTGGCCCTTTGGTCATCCTGGAGCAGCTTCTCCAATCCATGGCAGGCTGGTGCACCTGGGTGGAGAAGCAGCTCCTCCAGGATGACCAAAGGAACAGTGCTGTGACTACTGCAGCTCTGGAATATGGGACCGACTTTCCCACAAATGTCAGCAAGCCACCATCAGTCAAAATTCGTATTAGTGGTCCATGGGATTTAAAATTATTATTTTGGTGGTCACTGAAGTCCAAAAGTTTGGCGACCCCTAAAGCTCACCAAATTATTTAATTTTTACTGAGTTTTAAGGATGCATTTTTATGTGAAGTACTAGAAAACAGATAGTATTAAGAATAAATTCACTAGGCAATTACCTATAGTAAAAGTGAATCAGCTCTCCATGCTTTCCAAATTACAATACAGAAATCTATTTCCTTCCTATACCTGCTAAGTTTGTACTTGTTTTAGGAGCCTTTAACTATTGGTACTATTTTTCTTTCTTTTGCACAATCGCTCTATTTCTATTTTCAGATCTTTGTATTTTGTGATTGTCTCCAGTTCTTTTTTTTTTTCTATTTTGCTGCTTCCAAATATGGCAATATCCATTATTCAAACTTCATTGTCTTTCATATCAGAAACTATAAAAGCTTTGTTGTTTATTATGTGTGGATAATCTATGGTTAGATCCATAGACTAAGATTGGTGAAAACTCTTAGGTTTCATTCTAAGAACTATTAAGATAGTATTTAAGAATATAGGCAATTCCAGGCAGAATGTTTTTTTAGTAAAATTAGAAGGTTCTGATCTGATAAAATATTTCCAAATATTGAGAAAGTTCTTTATAACTAAAGGCAGGACACTGTTTTTATTCTTATGTAACTATGTACATCCTGGTCAATACAACATTGCTCCTATAAGAGCTGCATCACCACTGGTCACTTTCCAAATATTATTCAAGGTGCTCCTTCCTTCTTTTCCTGAGCATCTTGGTTTTTTATCCTTTGTATAGTATTTTCCAGTTTTTGGTCTATGCCATCTATTAATTCCCGAGTCATCTTGTGTTCTTTCTGTATCATATCCTTGATGCTTTGAAACACCAGCTCCATCTCATTTAAAGTTCGGCTCCTTTCCTCCTTGTATTGCATCTTGTTTTGTTTTAGTAAATCCCACTTTTGGCTAATAGCCTAAGAATCTTTATTCAAAGCTGAGGTTACTCTTCAGAATAAACACTAGTCATAGTTCTTTATGTCCCACAGATAATCAGTTCCATTTAAATAGTCCAGGGAGTTATCCAAGCCTCCTTAAGTCTCTTTTTTTTCAATCATAAAATATAACATTCAAGGGTAATTTTAATTAAGAATCTTCCTTGTTCTCATATTTAATCTCCAGTGGTTTTAGGATTAGTGAATGTAACCCAGTAAGTATTTTTATAGCCCTTCAAATAAATATTCCCAGGCTTGTACATTTTCCTCTCATCAGCAGATGGTGCTCTCTGCATAACAATGCTGGTAGATCCTATTTTAATTTTTTCCCTAATTCTTTTTCTTTCGGTTTGATAATTTTCTCATAGTGCTTATTTGTCGCTTTAATAGATAATTCTGAGTATATAGTTTCCCAGAACTTTTTCTTGGAATTGAGTTTTAATAAAGAAGAATCCTCTCTCACCAAAATCCACTCCAGCACAACTCTTATGGTCTTTGGCTGTCCCCGCTTCATGGCAGCCATCTTTGGGCTGCCTCTTCCCCTCATCATGGCTAAGAGGGAAAGAAAGCTGAGAGGGAAAGTCAGGCAGGAGAGATGTGGCTCTCCGCAAACTCGCAGGGTGCTCCTCTTTGCTGCCCTTACAGGGCGGGGTTTGGCTCCTTTTGGAGCCCACCAACAGGGAGAACTCAGCACGGGAGCATGGAGACCCACTCATCATATCCCATCTCACCACAATGTCAGCCAGAAGTCCTTAAACTAGTTCTAAATGAAGTCAGTAACTAAAAAGTATAATTTTAAATATCAAGTATGGGCAAATATTACATAACTTTTCCCCAGAAAAGCCAGAGTGATATTTTTTTGGGAAATGCCCTTTTAATGGTAAGCTTTAATGGTATAGGGCAGCCATAGGTATCATGAGAGGAGTTCTACTATAAAGAAGACACCATCTTGAAAGTTCTGATTCCAGTATTCACCAATTTTTATGAGGATCAGCAAATAGGAACACCAAAACTTATTTTAAAAAGGGGCAGGGGTTTATTGTATATAATGGTTGGTAACCTGAAGCCATATTGTTTAGGCTTTCAAAGATCAAAATCAATACTCTGAATTTAAAATCAGAAAAGCACTGGAACATAATGGGCATAGAACTGATGCAATGTGATAGTTATGTCTAACCTCTGTAGCAAAATTTTAAAAAGTTGCATTCTCTACCAGCTGAAACTTCTGAGTCATCTTTAAAGGTAGCCTTGGTACAAGGGAATATTTCTTACAAATAGTCTTTCTCACAGACAGAGCCTTTTGTTAACAGTTCTTTCCCATCTCCCTTAAGATATCCTTATTTTAGGACTCCAGATAGGTATTTGATAAAAACTACCCAAGCATCAATTGGTGATGAAAGGCAAAACAACTCATCCAGGTGCAAAAGGGTGGAATTCTATGTCTCATATGCAAAGGATGCAACTTTTCATGTCGCGGCTGTTCCTGAATATAATTATTCTCCTCTCTATAGAGTAAAGCATCAGGTTCCACACAGGGAAACAGGTTAATTATGTGTTGTACCAAAGATAGGAGTTGTTGCTCATGGCACCTGAAAGGCAAGTACATTTTCACCATGGACTAAAAAGGCAACACAAAATGTTCTATTATTGAAGATGAGGCTCTGAATAGCAACTACTAATATTTCTGATAGAATCTCCTTACTCTGAAGAATTCAGAGCTAACTCTACCAAATGAAATAATTCAGTACAGCCAAAGTTTCATTATGTCGTCCTACCAGGGACAGTTAATTTATATGTATCCTAACATATATTTCTAAAAAATTATTATACTAGTAAAGAAAGACAAGCAGCAAGTGGAGGCCAGATAGCAGTAACTCTCTAGTGCTGGGTGAACATTTGTTTATTATTACTCAACAGTGTGCTTACATCTGGCTCTCTTCTGTCAGATATAAAGATAAAAATGACCCCTATAAGTTGTCCAATGCAAAACAACCAATTGTAGCCAATATGAATCTAACAATCTTTCTCTAGGACTGAATTGCTAATGATTATGGAGAGACAGCTGCACAAAGGGAGAAATCTGGACAAATGCATTGCAATGAAATTACAGATTTGTTCTTATATTTTATTTATTACTGAATTCAAATATGTGGCTGGATGTAGCACTTCCCTTGGACATTTGGAGATATTTAAGTAGCAGTCTCATAATAGCCCTATGTGAAGCTATTGCAGGGCCTCTGTTTCAATGATGGATTGAACACCCCATAAATCAGCCAGAGCATGTTCTGTGATCTCTGTAGCATTCTAATGAGAAGCCTGATATAGAGGTTAAGGAGTTGGATTGGCACCAGGGAGACCAGGTTCTAGTCCTTCTTTAGCCACAGAAGCTCATTAGGTGAGTCAAACCAATCATTGTCTCTCAGTCCAACTTACGTTGCTCTGAGGGGAAATTGAAAAAGTGACAGCTGTGTATGCGATCTTTTGCTTCTGGATGAATAAATATGGATAGTAGTATGGATAAGAAGAATCCTTGTAGAGGTGATAAGGCTTTGCTAAAGCACAACTTCCTGTAACAATTGGGGACCTGTCATCTTTATAACACAATGTTAAGCTGGTTTATTTACACAAGATTATAGTTCTTATTTTATAGTTAATTGGTTTATAGTTCATACTTCTTATTGGTTCTTATTAGTCTTATTTATAGTTCTTTATAGTTCTTATTGATTTTGGAATAGAACTAATGTAATGATGCACCATAAAATATGTGTAAAATATAATAGTAGACTTTTCTTCCCCCAAAGGGAGAATTTAAATGAAGTACTCCGAAGGGACAAGCTGTTCTTTGGTTCAGAATGCCTCTCATTTCTGTGACTGGACATCAGCAAGAGATACAGAAAACTCTAGGTGGTTGTTGTTGTTTTGTTGCCAACTAAAGGTTGTACATATTTGTTAGGTATTTATTTATGGTCTTTAATAGGGTGAATGTAAAATATTTGGAAACTACTCTAGATTTTTGGATGATTTGGGGAAGTCTGGCAAAGGTTTCCTAACTCTGATTGTTCATCGGTAGTAATCCCAGAATGATATTTCCTACTAATCAGAGCTGGTATTCAGCAGGTTCTGACCAGTTCTGAAGAACCAGTAGCAGAAATTTTAAGTATTTCGGAGAACCAGCAAATACCACTTCTGGAGATTTTAAAGTATCCTTCCCCTGCCATGCCCACCAAGCCATGCCACAGAACTGGTAGTAAAAAAAATCAAATCCCACCACTGCTACTAATGATATAGCTGAAATGGAAAACATCATTTCTGAAGGGATTGGGAATACAATTCTGGCCCAACATCCTGTTTTTTAGTTTAAAATGTGTGTCCTTTGTAGCTGGCTGATTGTAAAAGGCAAGAGAGAAGTCTGAAGTCTGTTCACCCCTACTGTTCTAGACATATTTGCACAGAATGAATTTCACTACGAGATGGCTAGTGAACACAAAGAGGACAGTAGTAACAACAACAACAACAAAAACCCCAACCCCAACCCCTGCCTTCTGTATAACGGTGGTAACTAGTACAGGAAACAGGTGCTTCTGTGAACCAAGCCTTCCCATCTTGCATCATTCATCATTATCATTCAGTTTAGTATTAGTCATGCTTAAAAGCAAATCTGCCACACTCTTCCCCAGAGCATTTTTCCAGAACTCTGGAAGTTCCACCCATGTAATAAAGTTGGAGTTTATTACAACTCTGCAAAGATTAAGCAGTGGGGAATGTGAAGCAGTAGTATTAACAAATTACAGGCCATATCCTTATGGAAACTATATTTTTCATATCATTTTATTGCCATCAAAAGGCCAGTATTATACAGTATGTAAGCTGTGCTTGCTAAAGTCTCACCTTTGAATGGTATACTAAAGACTTGATAGTATTAAGGTTGAATTCACGCTAAAATCCATATATTGCTAGAAATCCATGTTGTTTATATTTGTATAACTCAACTTATATTCACACTGAACTTAACCAAATGACATGGGCTGGATGAATTTATAGAAGTCATTAAATTAATATGTAGTTCAGGGTTGAACTGCAGTGTCTGATACTCTCTTAAGTTTGGATGTTTGCTAACAGACATTTCATTACCCAACTAGTTAATATAATCAATGCTGGTGATAGTGGATTTGCTCCCTGTTTTTGTACAATAGCTTAACCTGCCAGTGTTAGTATTGTGTAGTGGGCTTCAGTTGGCAAGAACCAGACCAGCATTGCTGGAATATTTATTGATTCAAAATTTGAACTGAAGAACTGCAGGCAAATGCCTGTGATTTATACCCTAGGCCCACAGGACCTTTGTTAGATTGTGGGAGAGACTCAATACCAGTGTGACTTTTCAGCTCTTTTATTGATGTTCCAATCTGTGCTAAAACTCGGAGCCGTGGCAGTCCTTTAAATAGGGATTGCTCGTGGCTTGCCGGCCAATGACAGCTCTCTGAATTTCCCGCGATCGGCCTGGCCAATCGCAGTTGATTCAGAGTGAGCCAATCACAGTGCTTTCTTCAGC
>BHFT01046840.1:0-11562 GCA_004320025.1 Laticauda laticaudata
TCGAACGGATGGCAAGGTTTTTTGTCCGTTTTACATCCTCTTTGCATCCGTTGGTTCACTGTGACATGGGCTTTAGGTAGCTATGGGGAATACAATAGAGAGAACTAATCTACATTTGGTTGCCAGGCTGATGTTCTTGCTTTTCCATATTTGGCTCATCTTCATCATTGCTGTGCAACTCAGCGCAGTCCAATATTTTATTTCTGGGCTGCATTCAAGACTTTGAGCTATCTGCAATCCTATGAAAGTGATTTTTTTCCATGCAATCTATAACTCCATTGTCAATTTCTATTTTGATGGTGAAAAGATAGAACACAGTTTCCTTAGATGGAATTCATTTTTCTAGGATTGCAGATTTGAGATCTTATAGAAGGCTAACAAACCTGGATGAAAGTGGGGTATATGCTGTTTAATAAAGCTGCCAAAGCAACAAAACAGTCATGCTTCCTGGCTCACACCAAATGATATTATCTCATATAGGTCTCTGGAGATGCCCTCTCTGTTGTATCTTGTGGGGTAGGCAGAAATATTGAAGATAGATAATCCTGTAAATAACCTTGTGTCATAAAATGATATATAGGTGGCAATTAGTACCGAGTTCATTGGAGGCAAGCATAGCTTGTGAAGTAATAGTATTACAAGGGTATAGTATGGTGCACCAATAACTACTTACACTACCAGTATGTGCTTCCAGTTGGCAGTTAAGGACAATCCTGTGTAGAATGCACTGCAGTAATCCAACTGGGAAGTGAATAAGACATGAGTTACTATCAATAGGACCTTCTCTTCCAGAAACAGGCACAATTAGGCCAAAAGATGGATTTGTGCTAAAGACCTCGTCATGGCTGATCAGCACTTCCATGGAGGTTTAGATGACCCCAACTCTTTCATAAAGTACTGAAGATCTAGCTGTTTGGGTCAGGAGGCTAGATGAGCTCTGCTTTGATATGCTTTTCATTCTTCTTTGAGTGGGGTTATTTGTTATCCCTGGATATCAGAGGTTATGTATCAGAGGGGTTTTTTGTAGTTTAATGTTTGTACTGATATAACCCAGAATAACCTGGTGTGAAATGGGCAGCCATACAAATCAATCAGTCAGTCAATCAATCAGATTCAAGAAAGCACAAGAAACCCCCCTCACCAATTATGTACCAGTTCTGTATGGGGGAGTGTACTCCTTCTGGAACTAAAGATGGAAGATACTTAGATTGTGGGAACCCTGAAACCTACAATCATTTGGTCATGCTAGGATTTAAGCCAAAACCTGTTCTTCCCTATTCCACAAATTCCAGACACTGGAAAAGCACCTTGATAGTAATGTTTGTTCAGCTTGTAGTCAATACACTGATGTATTTAACTCTATGTTAATGATCTCATATAGGAGCCTCAAGTAAATGTTAAATTAGGGTAGGAAGAGAATCGAGAAATTCTAGCAATGATCTGGAAATTCGTATTTTTTCCCTACTAATATCAATTGGAACTCGTCCCAAAGGAAGGAGAACCATTATAATACTATGCTTCCCATTCCCAAAATTAGTCAAGGAGGATATTATGTTTGATGATGTCAAAAGCCACAGTAAGATCAAGAAAGACCAGGGTATATGCATCTTATCTATCTTGTTCACACTTATCAATACATCTTAGTACTATAAGCCAGATTTGTAACCTGACAGAAAAGGACCCATAAAATCAGTTCCTCTGAACCTGCAATCAATTACCTTCTCAACAATCTCTCCTTTAAAGGCTTTCAGTTGACTGGGAACCTCTCTATCTCCCTCCCTCCCTTCCTTCCTTTTTGAAATCTGACTTAAGTCAGAATGAAATGGATTTTCTAACCATGATATATAGCTGAATGCCTGAAATTATTTTCTTCCTTGACTTCCAGTTAACTATACTGAAACCTAAAGATTTCAATAAAATCTAAATCTAGAATGATTTGGGAATTATTTTGGCTTTCTTTAAAAATTTTCAGTTTTGTTCCTTAAATTTCCCTTGAGATTGAAAATTGAAAATTTATGTCTGAATTGTTATCATTTGTAGTATTTGTAGAGTTTCTATATAAAACATTAAATTTGAATTAATGATAACTATTATTATTAGACCAGAAATCAAGCTCAACTCCTGTAAAATAACAACCATACAATTAAAACGATAGTTTACACTTTATACCATTCCATTTTGTTTCAGTCTTTACATTTTCCAAGTGATCCCTGGTAAACCATTTTACACTCAGAGATATCTCCAGCTGTTAAAAAAACAATTGAGTTTGGATATTAAAACTCAATTATCACTTCATTTTTACAGTGTAATGTCAGGCAGTTTCCGTTTAGTGGAGAAAACTTGCAATTTAACTGTGGTTTCAAAGATACCTGCTACAGTGGAAAACAAACAAGGAATATCACCCACTGCTATTATCAAAGTATCACAGAGCCTTCCGAAGTGCACATGTGAAACTGATGAGATGAGCTAATACAATTCATAGTGCATGTTAAAAAGTTCAGGGATTTACCTGAAGACTGGCATGAAATGTTTCAGTTCTAGTTACATGTGATAATATTGTTTGGGTCCCTATTTGATTTTGGCTTTAATCAATAATTAATGCTGCACAGCTGGGTCTCCAGTGTGCCATGCATCCATGAATACTTCAGTGCTCCATCTGATTGTTTAGATAAAGAATTATTTTACATAAATACTAGGAAGCTGGCAAGCTTCAACACAAATGCCAGCCTCTAGCACTAACAGATGGGTGGGATAACAGTATTTCAAGGAAAGAAAAAATGATGGAGAGTTCCAACTGGTAATAAGTCTAGAAGCGTGCCCACTTACCTAGAAAAAATATAAAAGTAATCAAAGCTGTGGGAGAATGGGCATAGGAACTGGCTGGTAAGATGATGGTAATTTGTGCTTTGTAATTCATTTTATCCATTTTCAAACATTTTGGGCAATCTCTGCCAGTAACCATTCTGCAAGAACACCTGCAAACTATTATCAACAAGTTGGTTGTTAATTGCTCTGCAATGTAATCCAATGCCTTCTCAAAATACGTTCCACTAAATTCACTGCTACTTACTCTTGAGTAAATGTATGTAGAAGTATAGCTTTAGTTGATTAAAGCCACTCTAATTAATCTGAGACAAACTTTGATTGGTTTAGAAGAATTCAGAGTGCTAGAGAATTCAGCAGGCGCACAGGAAGCTGATTCATATTCCATCCAATAATTCTTTCTTTCCCTTCTTCCCTCTTTCCCCATCCTTCTATTTCTCTGATGTAAAAGGCACAAAGGTAGTAAATAATCAAGAGCTGGCTTGGTGCAGTGCTTAAGATATTGTTTTTTTTTTCAAAAAGTTTTTTAATTTTTACACATCTCTTTACGTGAGCAACGTGATCCCAGATTATAATACTTGTATATAATCATACTTTCATTTCCACCAATCTTATATAATACCATCACATATCATTATTCCTTTCACTCATCCTTTAGTAATTTTCCATTTCATATTTCAATCCATTAATTGAATATCAATATTTCATCCAAATATAAACCCCCAGTTCTTTATTCCCTATTATTTCCTTTTTCAGCTTACCACCTATTTTATTTAACATTACACATTACACATTTAACATTACACATTATCCTTAATTTTCCCTATGCCAATTATATGATATACAGTCTAAAGAGGGTAAAAATAAGAACCAATATATTTCGGATCCACATGGTATATCCCATCAATCCATCTAATTTGACAACTAATTCCCCAACTTTAAACATATAAACATTAAATAATCAACTGTATATTCCAAAACATGTACATTTTAAAATATCCCCCCCTAAAATCACTAGAATGGCTTCTTAATATAACTCATTTCAACTTCACTTTTCTTCTTGTCATTAACAATAATATTTTCCCCTTTTCTACTTGCCAAAATCTGTATGCTTTAATACATTTCACTTTCCTTATAATCATTAATAATCATATTTTTCTTCCTTACCACTCAGACAAACACCTGAGCACAGACAGACTCCCTCTGATGCCTCCAACTCAAACACTCCCCCACCAGGCACCCAGAAAGCCATAGCTCAAAGGAAGCTAAACAGCAGAACATGTAAGTACCCGCGAAAGCTTAAAAACACACCACACACAACACACACCACACACACACATATATAATATATATGGATCTTTGGTTATTCGGGTTTTCTCCCGCATAGAATTGGAAGTATCGAGGCAACGCTTTCGATGGAGTCTCATTCATCATCTTCAGGCTTGTTTTCTTCAGCTCTGTGCTTCTCAGAGTAATCTGAGAATATATTATATATGTGTGTGTGTGTGTGTGTGCTGTTTAGCTTCCTTCGGGTATTATCCCACGTCATTGTAGTGCTGTTAAAGTTGTAGCAACGTTTCAGCAGAATCCCATCTGCCATCATCAGGCTTCTTATGGATGTGGGTCTCACAGCTCCTGGTTTCAAATTTGAGGCTGGTCCATTCTGATTGGCTAGGAGCCTGGGTCTGTGTTCACTGGACTTGGAGTTTGATTGCCATAGCACCCAAAAAAATCCCAACAGAATCCATCATATGTGCAGTAGAATCCAGCCTAACCAAATTAAATACAGATGAAGCTGACAGAATAAGACACCAGGTTACTCACATCTTATGCACAACGAAACCACCAAAAAATAATTTGCAAAAAGATGAATGCAAAGCACTACAACCCTGAAAAATGATAACAGCATAATAATACTCCCAGCAGACAAGGAAATGCCACAGTAGTAATGGACAGAAAAGACTATGAAACAAAATTGACAAACCTACTCCAAGACTCCACATACAAACCCATAAAACAGACCCAACCACATATCTAGAAAAAATTAACCAAGAAGAAAATTATAACCAGCCACATAAGCAAAGAAATCCAACAGACGATCATCCCAAGAGAAAAATCTTCTAGATGCCCCCAAATTATACCGCCTCCCAAAAATACACAAAGAAGGCATACCTCTCAGACCCACAGTCAGCTCCATAGAAGCACCATTACAAAACCATTGGACAGACCAAAAAGAAATAAGTACCCGCTAGATTAACACAAAAATGCAGTACAAAAAGCTGGAACACACCTCCTCACTAGTCCAACACATGAAAACCACAGGTCACAACATCAATCAATGACTCAACCTAAAGACGCGAACACATAAAAACCCTAGCCACTATAGAAAACCCCAACCACAGAATCATCAGAGAAGCCATAGAGATTGAAAAAAGATCTGAAACATGAAGAGAAGAGATGGATTCCAGCAGACTGTCAATTCATTTGGAAACGCTGCACTCTCAAATAGAAAGATCTCACACCACAAACAGACAAACACCTGAGCACGACAGACTCCCTCTGATGCCCTCCAACTCAAACACCCCCCCACCAGGCACCCAGGTGAAGCTAGCTGCTAATGAATAGCAGCCATACTTTCACACGAAGCCAAGCTGCACTGAAAGCCTCCAACACAAGAACAGAGTGCTGCCAGCCCAATCAAACCACAAAACAGAGAGAAGAAACCAGAAACACCAATCAATCAAACTCCAAGTCCAGTGAACACAGACCCAGGCTCCTACCAATCAGAATGAGACCAGCCTCAAATTTGAAACCAAGGAGCTGTGAGACCCACACTCCATACAGAAGCCTGATGATGGCAGATGGGATTCTGCTGAAACATTGCTACAACTTTAACAGCACTACAATGACGTGGGATATACCCGACAGGAAGCTAAACAGCACACATGGAAGTACCCGCAGAAGTTTAAAAAACACACACACCACACCACCATGTATATATATATGTGTGTTTGTGGGCGTTGTGTGTGTGTGTTTACAGTTTTTCGCGGGTACTTCACATGTGTGCTGTTCAGCTTACTTCGGGTATTATCCCACGTCATTGTTGTGCTTTTAAAGTTGTAGCAATGTTCTGAGGTTCTGCCGAAACATTGCTAACAAACTTTACTTTAAAAGCACAACTACAATGATGTGGGATAATACCCGAAGGAAGCTGAACAGCATATATATATATGTATATGTATGTATATGTATATGTATATGTACATATAATTATATAATCCTAAAATAATCCCCATCAAATATTAAAACTAAATACTAATATACATTCCCATGTGGTATCCCTTTTATACAATCCCTAATCCTGAACTCTAAATCTCATAATTTTGGCTAGGTTTCCATTTTCTAAGTTTCCCCAGTCTTTCTTCTTTTTTCCTTCTAATTTTATTTTTTATTTCTTTCTGCCTGTCAGCCATGTTCCCCCCCAACCTTTTCCGTTCTCTTGTTTGGAGTTTCTTCTTGTATATTCCCTTCTTCTTCTTCTTAGTCTTTAGTGTCTTGTCTTTTTTATTTAATGTTTCAAATGTCAATGTCTCTGTTTTACATTCTTTTATATCCTTTGACAGTAATCCTTTTTCTTCATGCTGTTGTTTTCCTCCCTTTGTTCTTCCACAAGTTGAAACACCATTACTTTACTCATCATTAAATCCATCAATCTCATTTTTTCTTTAAGCATTTCTCTCACATTTTGAAGCTCCAATTTAAATTCTTTGCTTATTATATCCATTTCTTTTGTCTATTTATTTTGTTAAAAGTTAAGTTTTTCTATTATAGTCCTTATCAAGAGTCTCTGTTTGAAGCTTCTTGGGATCTTGTTACAACTAGTAATTTTCCATAGAAACACAAAAGAAAAAAGTCTTTAACTCTTAGGTTGCGCTCTGTATCACTTTCTTCTTAAAACTCTTTTTTATAATTTACTTTTCCATAGTATTAACATTAAATTTAACCAATTCCAAATAAGTCCAGCATTTTATCCAATGCCTAATTAATGTCCAATTCTGTATGTTGTTCCAAATTTTGACTCTAATCAAAAATAACTCTTTTATTTCCAGTTTTTCTTTACCTTATATTTTGCTCTTATCTCTCATTCGCTGTTACCACACTTCCAAATGAGGGCTCTTTCTTTCCGTTTTTCAGGGTTGTCAAAAAGAATGTTTCAAAATCTTTTATCCGGTTATATGCTGCTCACCACTTTCACTCTCCAGCACAAACTTATTTCCCAGCAGCTTCCAGTCTTCAGGGCAGCCATTAAAGACTGCTGTTTCTCCCTGTCTTCTAGGGGAGTTTACCAAGCCAGGGAGGAGAGATGTGGCTCCCCTTGACCCAGCTGGCAGTCTCCCCCTCTTCCCCCACCCCTACAAGGTGGGTCAAATGGATCCAGTTCTTTAAGAACCCCTCCAACAGGTAAGCATGGATCTGAGCTACACACAGTCGCGGTCTCTGATTTGTAATCAAGCGGAGCACCACCAGAAGTCCCCAGTGCTTATTATATTGATTACACTTGGCACCAGGCTAGAAAACAGGGACCATGAGTTCTAATCCTGATTTACACATGAAGTCAGCTGTATGACATTGGAGTAATCACTTTCTCTAAGCCCTAGAGAGAGAAGGCAATGACAAACCACTTCTGAAAAACTTTATTTAAAAAAATGCAGGGACTTGTGTAGGTAGTTATGAGAATTGAATGGAAGGAAAAAAGGGGTAAGTAATAGCAAGCTAGCAAAAATTGAAATTAAAGGCATGAGAAATGAAGATAATTCTTGCTTTGTCACCACTGTTCACTATACCTCTCTAAAATTTTCTATGTATGTAAACCATTCTTACTGCCATTACATCTCTCTTTCTCTCTCTCCCCTTCCCTCCCTCCTTCTCTTTCTCTTTCTCTCTCTCTCTCACCATTCAGCTGTACTCTTCAGTGAGTACCTGCGACTTTCGGTAGTTAACAAACAAATATACACAATATAATATATCCATGGTAAATATAAATAAAACATCTCTAAATAAATACTGCTAACTCTCCCAAATGGAGAAATGGAGGAATGCAAATTCAACAAACAAAATGAAAACTCCAGAAGATAAACGCTCACTCCAAAAAGATGTCTTCTGAAATGAATATACTTATTGATTTGCTTCATTTGTTTTTTAGATTTCTACTATTCTCTTCTCCAGAACAACTCCACTCAATCACAACTTTCTCAGTACTCATCCTTATCTTAACCTGCTTGTTCTGCCTTTATTTTTTCTGTGTGACCAAAGTATCTTGATGTGCTTTGTTCATTGGGGTCCCTCACTTTTATATTTAGTCTCCATCTTGCAGCATTCACTCATACTTCATCCTATCTCTTCATGCTTTAGCACAAACCCTTATAAGTGACCCATTCCCACAATATTTGACTTACCTTTATGTTTCTTTTGACAGACTAAACTCTCACTTTGATGTAATAGTTCTCCAGGTTTTCAAGAAGCAGTTTTCCAATCTCATCCTGCCAGTGCTGGAGTCTCCTGCATGCAAATCACCATCTCTATCACCGATCTAGTCCCAAAAGATTGCCAATAATGAGACAATTCTAAAAAGGAGACATATCAATAGAGAAAGGTAAAATTAAATTAATAAAATGACAGCCTATTCAATGGGAAAAGCACAGAAATTCCTATAATGCTATATGAAAATAATAGTAATGAAAATTAATTTTTTTAATAATGTTTATTGAAACTTAAAAAAAGGAATATATTTTAAAAAAAGAGAAACATGTTCTCACATTTTGCAATGTTTTCATCGCAGTGTACATTTCTATTAGTGCCAATTAAACTCATTTGTTACAAGTAAATCTCTAACTTGTTTCTTAAATCCTTATTTTTATGTTATTATTACAATTATATTATTATATTTATTTAATTATATTACTTTACATATATACATAGCTATATATAAATTTATCCTTAAATGACTTCAGTCATAACAGGTTAATGAACTTTTACTCCTTACATTTAATGAAAAATCTGCTCACTTTCAACCTTATCATTCATGATATTTGAAATTTATTGGACTTAATGTTATTATCATTACAACTTTAGATATGAATGCTCTTCTTTTTATTTTCCAGTGGCTGGGGTGCCAGTCTCCAAGAGGTCTGTTACAAAATGAGTTTCTTTTTAATGAAGAGTGGATGAGGCTGGGAAAGGACTCTTTCTCTTTGGGCCAAACAACCAGACCCACATGTGAAGAGTTCATTTAGCGGTTTTATTGCTTACGCCTATACACAGCAATCTTTTCAGCCTAATGGTTTGCACTTGGGTAAGACCAGATAAGTTTCAATAGCATTCAAGGGGGATGGGGTGGGGATGTTGAACACCACCCT
This sequence comes from Laticauda laticaudata, assembly GCA_004320025.1. NCBI lineage: Eukaryota > Metazoa > Chordata > Lepidosauria > Squamata > Elapidae > Laticauda > Laticauda laticaudata. The sequence continues at coordinate 9,240 of BHFT01046840.1, forward strand.
CTTTTGTCCATATAGGGATTCCAAACTAATTCCCTGTTTGACTCCTCCCCTCCTCCCCCTCCCAGGTTCAGCTAGACCCTCTCCAACATTGCTCCTCTTTCTTAACCCCTCTTCCCATAGTTGCCTTGAAAGGAAAAAGGAAGGAAACAACAAGCAAGAGGATGGGCATCTATACTGTTTCCTTTCCAAAGTGGGGATTAAAACTCCTTGTGTAATTTCCCATTGGAGATGTTCAGTCATGATTTTTGGAGTCATGATTTCCCTTAATTGCTCTAATTTTGAAAAAGTCCAATTGAAAGAATTCCTTAGCAATATGTTCTTTGGAACGCATAGAAAGCATGGGAGGTCAGGGCATCTGCAAATCACTATAATTATTAATTGTACAATAAAAAGACCTTCACATACAGGCATATCTTATTACTGGATAAGTGAAATGAAACCAAATGAATCATCCATGATGACGAATTTCTCTTCTTTGAAAGAGCAACTAAATTGTTTTTTTTTAAATTTTTTCATAGTGAATGAGAACTGATAGACAAAATTTCTAAGAAATTTTCTTTCTAGCTGGGAAATATGGTAAACTTTATTGGAGAAGAGATATAAAAACTGCTAAAAACAAAAGTACTGGGTTTTCCCACTAAGGGCAGAGAATTAGAATATTCTTAAAATTTGAATCTGTGACAGCTTATTTAAGGTTTAAAGAACACCAAGTTGTCCATTTCTTCTTCCATGTTCTCAGAGAAGACTATTTATTCTATTTCTTCCAATAGATGATAAAAACAGGGAAAAATATCTTGGAGTGGAAAAAGAAGATATTGCCTAAGGCATATTCTAAAGGAAAAGATATTAAGCATCCCCAGAAGGATGTCTTGCTACTCATATAGTAGATCAGTGTTTCTCAACCTTAGTGGCATGGTGGCTCAGGAACTCTGGGAGTTGAAGTCCACACATCTTAAAGTTGCTAAGATTGAGAAATACTAGGACATGATCTCAGCAAGGGTACTGACCCACAGAAATGGGTTAAGCGTATGCATCCCCCTTGCTATTTGAAATGTATTCAAGTATTGCTTCATGACCTTTGTCCCACAATTGCATATTCCCTTACAGTAGTGTCTTAAATATTTCAATATTTACCCTTTGAAGCCATGAATTTTACTATAGAGCCAAAGTGCAGAGAAGTTAACACTCGTGGGGCAAGAGTGGAGCTCTACTGAACACTTAACCTTAACTCTCCAATTTTTGCTAGATTGTGCAACAAATTATCAATATCTTTTTTTATACTGGAAATAATATAGAGCATTTTCAGTGCCAGTCCAAAACTTGAAGAATCACAGGATTATTCCTGACCTTCCCCACAAACAGTTTCTGTTCTTTTATTAAGTAGCATAGAGAGAAGAGAATTTTCTTTGTACATTTTGTATTTTCTCAAGTATGTAGCTATTTTGATTTCACAAAAATTCACATCTCATATACACACACACACACACACACACACACACATATATATACTTACACATATGCATACCAGTACAGACACATACACAAAGACACACATCTGAAACGTATGCATAAAGACACACATCAGCCCAACAAAACAAACTACAACAACAAATTAAGGAACTAGAAATGCTACCACAGAAGACCCCAAAAAACCCAACATTACAAAACCAGATAATAATAACAAAACACAAATTGAACTTAATCGAACAAGAGNGACAATGTTGAAAAAGCACTATGCAATCTAAAACTATCTCTATCTATTGGACCGGAAGGAATATGTGCTGACTTCTTAAAAAAATCTATCCACTGCTATAGCCGAACCTCTAAACATAATCCTTGAAAAATCTTTCAGGACCAGCTCCTTGCCAAACCTATGGTCACGGTTATCCCCATCTTCAAAAAGGGAGACCCCAACCTAGTTGAAAAGTACAGACCAGACTTCCAGCGGTGATGCCTTAGTGAAAGGGTGAAGGGAGAGCCACCTCCATCTCTGGATCCCATTATTTCACTTTTGGGGACCTTTCTGGATGAGAGGAGCCTGGAGAGCCAAGCAGAGAAGAGGGGAAACCTGGAAGACAGCAAGGCGAAATGTGATCGCCAGCTGGCAAGAAGGGAAACCCTTGACAACCTGAAGTGAAATTGAAATTGAAGAAGAAATGATAGAAACACTTAATAAAGATATATCATGGTCTGAACTGAAATCGGCAAGAGAGAACCAAAAAAACAACAAAGCCCCAGGTCCTGATGGAATCCCTGGAGAGTTATATAAAATAATTGCAGAACAGATTGGACCATTTATGTTGGAAATTTTTAATGAAGTATT
>BHFT01046841.1:0-17629 GCA_004320025.1 Laticauda laticaudata
CTTTCCGCTGGAGCGGATGTGAGTTGCGTGGATGCCCAGAGGATGCCGAGAGGATACATCGGACGTGTAACGGATGACAATGGACGTAGAACATTTGTTGCCTATATGTGTCGCGGATGTAGATCGTACGCAGCGGAAAGTTCATCCGCTCAAAAAGTTTTGAGCTGCACAAAACTTTTTGAGCGGATGAAATAGTCGTGGACGGATATTTGATGGATAGAGCGAATGAAAGATGTATGCAGTGAGTACACAACAGATTCATCGCCTTTTCCAACGGATGGCAAGCTTTTTTGTCCTTTTTACATTCTCTTTGCATCCGTTGGTTCAGTGTGACAGGGGCTTATATGACTTCTAATATGCATTTTTATATTATATTTTTTTTAAAAAAATAATCTTCATCAGCCACACAAAGTTGCATTAGTACAAGAGGCAGTCATTTAAATTGATTTAAATAAATATAATCAAAAGAACACATTAGCCTTTGAAATATTGTTGAGAAGGATATTTTCCTGGTAGGTCAGAGATAAGTGTGTGGAAAAAAAAAAGATTGAAATATTTGGATAAGAGATTGTAATATATGATGAAAACATATATTTGAATGATGAATTACTAAGGTATTAGGAACTTTGAAATATAATTAGACTTCCATATTAAAAAATACCTGTCACTATTGTGTAACAGATGTTCCAAGAAGGTATCAAATGCAAATTTATAAGATATTTCACAGTGTTGTTGATTACATTATGTATCATGCAATTTATTTTTATTTTGTTCTATTTCAAAGGTTTTAGGAAAAATTGAAATATTTTGGGAAAGGTAGAAAGCTCGCATTTCAAGGAGAAAAAATTCTTTATTTCTGTAAGTTTAACTATTGCACATCCAAACTGCTTTTACAGTATTTGTGGCTTGAACTCATGGCTTGCAAATGACTTTAAATTGAACATCTTCCTCCTTATGTCTCTTTAATTACAAGATCATCAACCTTGGAAATCGGTGAGCATGGGCAGGCATAGTCAGTTCCAAAGGAGTAATCCTTTATCCCTTTTATGAGTTCCCTTGCCTTTTGAAATTAAAACTTCTTTAAACAAAGAAAATCAATTGGAAATCCTAAGCTCCTTCATCTAGTTACTGTCAGCAACCCAAAAGAAAATGATAAGCAGAGGTGGGATTCTACCGGTTCTGTCCACTTCTGCAGAAATGGTTGCTCTGAAGAGCAGCAAACAGAGAACATACATAGAACCGGTTCTATGTTTGCTGCTGTTTTGGCCCACCCACCCACCCTGGCTCTTACCTGACAAGTGCAGCTGCTTTGCACAACATAGCTGCACTTGAAAAAGCAGGAAAAAAGGGCTTTTCCAACTGCTGCACACTTGCACACAGTACTGCTCAGCTGGTCGTAAATTGCACTCACGCATGCATGCACAACACAGAGCGACAGAACTGGTAGTTATACCGGTTGGATGCCATCCCAAATGATAAGCATCAAACATTGAAACCACTCAGTAGTGGGATTCAAATATTTTACTACTTGTTCTGTCGGTGTGGTTTGGTGGGCATCGTGGGGGAAGAATACTGTAAAATCTCCAGTCAGAGGTGGTATTTGCCGGTTCTCTGAACTACTCAAAATATCTGCTACCAGTTCTCCATAACAAGTCAGAACCTACTAAATACCACCCCTAACCACTGCTTTTAGGATTGAAGTGACCTTTTTTTCTTTCTCAACAAAATGGCTGACACTCAAAGGTGCAGGTTCAACTTATTCTCAAACAACTTCTGTCTTTGAATTCATATGGAAAGAGTTGCATTCAAATGCATTGTGCCCCTTAATAATAAGGTTGTGTTGGATACTGTAAGGGTTTTTTTTTCAGCCATGGTTTAGAAGTGATTTGTTGTTACCTTCAACTTTTCAGTGTGGTTGACAGTCTTCAGATTTTGTGTCTATCACCCACTGATCATCTCAACATGCTTTCTCAATTTATGCCAACATTGCCTAGATGTTGCCATTTGTTGTAGGCTAGTTGGGTGGAATTCTTACCCCTGTATCATTCAGAGGATTATGGGTGGTGGAGTGTTGCATGATAAAAGGAGCCCCTACTCCATCTTCTAATTATAAGACCCTGTGGATAATTTTATTTATATTCTGCTTTTATATCATCCTCTCAGAAGGTAATTGTCATCAGGCAACTCAGTAGCAATCATTGGGTTAATCTGATTTGCCTTCAAGTTGTTTTGAGAGAACAAAGATACTGCAGCTGAGTTCCAGGAATCAGAATCCTATTAACATTTGGGAGATAAGACTAGTTTTTGTATTATTTTACATAACAACTGACCATCTCCGATTCTATTAAATTCTTTAATAAATGTATTGACTGGTAAATTGAAATTGATTCAAACATTTTGCCCAGTGCAGTTCCCCTTTAAAACATTTTGCTGGGTGCTGTAAAAGAACTTGGAGCTGACCTTGAGAAAAATATGAGAAAGTAAAGTGGCTTTCAAGATTGATATTGGTTTTTTGAAGTAGGCCAGTTCAAGAAACAGAGGCAGCAGAGATACTTGGAACATGCTTTATTGTAATAAGGTAAGATACAGAATTTTTAAAAAATTGTCCAAGTTCCTCCCTGACTCATCTATGGATTTCTATGCAATTTGGATTCTTAAACCAATAGGTATTTTTCTCTGGCTTACAGGGAAGATAAAACATCAACCAGGATCCTTAAAAAATAATCAAGAGGTCTTTTAAAAATAATTCTATAAAGAATTATATTAAAAGATACAACTAACAAAGAAACCTAATAGATGTACATAGACATATATTGAAGGAAAAATATAGGGGGATAGTAAGAAAAAATAAGATAAGGCAGATAAGATAATAAGAAAAAAACCCTTCCTTTTTCATCCTCAGCAAGCATATTAACATTAATAATGTGTCCCTGTCTCTTAAAATGAAACCAGATCCATGTTCATTCCATTCCTAACCCCATTTTCTATAAGCTCGTCTCTGAATCTTCAGCTTTCCTCAGTAATCAACAAAGATCCAGTAAAAATTAATAAAAATACCTAACAACATAAGCATATAATTCTTCTTTCCATTTAGCCTAAACCTCTAATCCCTCTCTTAACAATTGAACATTACCAAAACATATAAATAAGTAAAATAGAAAGCTATTAAACATTACCAGAAATAACATAACTCCTTATCTAGATATCCAAGATGCAAGTATTTAAACTAATTCATTATACCATTAAACATTTACAAAAGAGAACAACCCAGATAACCATTAAATATAACCAAAAATAGCACCCCATCATTTCATCACAAACAGACCAATTTTGTAGTTTCCCCCTTCTTTTTCCAAACTATCTCTAAGTCCCATAGATAAAATTCTAACTCTTATTTTCTACTACTCTCTGTTCCTCTTCTCTTGAAGTTATTATTATCTTTATTCAAGTTCACTCTAGTAAATCACTTGTATTTCAATTTAAAAGCTTACTCCCCTTTGCTATGTTTTTTATTTTTAAATCATTGTCCAATTCCACTTGTAAATCCAGCATTTCCACCTCTTTCTTGTAAATTGCATTTTTAAGTCCATTTTAATTGTCTTCAAAGGAGTTTGTTCATCTTCAGCAGGGGTGTCAAACTGGCGGCCATGGATCGGATGTATCATGCACAGATCATGCCCACCCCAGCTCCACAAAGGGTAAAACAACACAATACATCATGTGATGGCAATGTGACACCACAAGTTTGACACCTGTGATCTTCACTAACAACTCAAGGTTAATTGCACCAAATTTGATTGCAGGAAATACGACTTCAGCAACAGAGTGGTCAGTGTCTGGAATACTCTACCTGACTCTGTGGTTTCTTCCCCAAACCCCAAAAACTTTAACCTTAGACTGTCTACAATTGATCTCACCCCTTTCCTAAGATGGGGCGTGCATAAGCGCGCCAACGTGCCTACCATCTCTGTCCTATTGTTTCTTTTATTATTATTTTTTCTTATATGTATCCATGTGTTCATAACTATGTTTTTACTTATACCTATTATCTTATAAGCAATTGACATACATGCATAAATAAATAAATAAACAAATAAGCAAACAAACAAATAAATAAATATACTTTTAGTTCCAGTGAAAAGTTAAATTGCTCAAGCACTTCATATGCCTGTAGTTTAAAAGTTTTCTTAAAAGTAGCTATGGTGTGCTTTAGTAGTCGCCCATCGAAGTCTTGTTTTGCATCAAAATGTAAACAGAATGATTTTCCCACTCTAGAGGATCTTTCAAATTAGTTTCAAAATATTTCTTTAAATCAGATTCACAAAGTATTTAAACACTTGAAAAACAACTCCAAAGCCACTCCTTTGTTGTATATTGCAAAGAGTCACAAAAAGAAAATAAAAATCTTACAAAACTGAAAAGACTAGTTTTCTTTTTCATCAAACAGATTGAAAGAAAACTCCTCCAGATACTTTTAGGCTTGGGGCTAAAGAGGCAGTCACAATGGAATGTAAGAATGACATTGGGAAATGAGGGGAAGAAATGCTGTCTGGAAAACAATCCGAGATGAGAGGCAGAAAGTTGCAGTTTCTCAACACTCAGAGAAAGAAACGTACAAAGGACCTGCCTCAATAGATCAAACTGTTGAAACTGGATGTGAGAAGTTTTTGTCTTTAGACTTACAAGATTCCACTAATGTACAATAAAGAACAGTTAGTTCACCTTGTTATGTTTTCTTTCTAGTTTACCTTGGAGGGATGACACTATACAAAAAGATACATTCTAAAGTTATTAAAAAGATAAGGCTTGGTCAAATCTTGAATCTACAAAAGACTGCATTTACAGCTCAGAGCACAATGGAACCTGCAATTCACAGCTGATTGCAAGAGACTGCAAAACATTGATTTCTGCCATGTATTCACCAAAATCAAATGTTGAGGAGAACAAAGCTGGTCTCATTTACTTCAATGGCACAGTTCTGTAGAGCTTTAGCAGGAGTTCAAGTCACCTGCCCAGGAGCTTCAGAATGTGTTCCTTGTGTGTGGCTGTAGGAGGTACTTAGAATTTGCCTCCTCCACTCCATCTGTTGGAGCATTATGCAGCCATGAAATCAGGAAAAGGGGTCTTGGTTACAGATATGCTAAGATGCTATCATTTAACTGGCAAAATGTCTACGGAGATTCTCAGTCATTCAAGGTCATGGTTATCCCAAAGGTGTTTTTTCAAGAGGCAACTGGACTTTCTAGTTTTTCTTTGAAGACTTTTTGCTTCTCATCCAAGAAGCTTTGGAGAGCTGAAAAAGCTTGTTGGAAGAGAAGTGAAACATCTTAAAAGAAAAACCAGAAATCCCAGTTGCCTCTGAAAAAACATGTTTGGGTTAACTGGCAAAACTTGCAAGATGCGTTAAATGCCCGAGAGAACTTTGCAGCTGGAAAGTTTTCCTCATGCAACTAATTCTTCCCCTCATGACTTTGCAGATGCACCCAAAGGAAAACAAAAACATTATTCAAAAACATGGAAGGTGCTAACAATTCACTTATTTCCTTCTTGTGTGAGTAAGGAACAAAGTGACATTTGTTGTTCCAGGATCCTCAGTAGCTGATGCTGTTGGCCTGCTGGAGGTGAAGATTGACTGATTTTAGGTGTTTCCTTATTCATCTCCACATTTCAAGGCTAGGAGAAGGGAAGAGAAAGCTGGTCAGTTTCATACTGGCCTTTTGAGGATTTGGCAGAGGGAAATGATACAGTACAGAAACGCTCATGGAAATTAGCCAGTGACTGGCAGCTTTCACACTTCCTGGTTATTGCAGTGAAAAACATTAGTTGGTTAACTAATTGTGAAACATAAGTTTAACAGCTGGATCAGTGAGCTAATGACACACACACACATACATATATATATACACACACATATATGCATAATTTAGTAATATAGGGCTTTTGTGATGCCTTATGCTAGAATTGGCAACAAATGGCACTCTGGTTGCTAACTACATTCCAGCATCCTTGAAAATATGGCAAAAAATCGAGGGATACTTAGTGTTGGAGAACAGCAAAATCTGCAATGCCACAAATTTTGTAAGATAAGGGAGGTAATGTCTTCCAGGACCACAATTTCCATGATTTTTGACACATTATCTTTTTTTCTTTTAATAAAGTTTTATTGAGTTTTAACAAAACAAATAAAACATCTTATTTGAATACAGCATCATTCCGGGTTATCACATTTCCAAACAGAGTATGCATATTTCATATGCATATTCATCTTATGTATTCAACTTCATATCTTATTACTCTTTTTCCAACACATTATCTTAATGATCAGAGTTTATGAAACTTTCCTCCAAAACAGGGCGTAGTTCCTAGGAATGCTTGCATTCAACCCCTGATGAATGCTAATTTCTGACAATGCTAGTTGAGAATTCAGAAATATTTCAATTTATTCAAACTTTCATGGATAAATGATTTAAAAGAAAGAATGGTGAAGAATAGAAAGTCAGTGTCTTGACGTATCACATTCATCATTCTGTTCTCTCATGATCTCTTAAATGAACAAAGGCCTTCTAGACTAGATAATTTAACAGCAGCCTCTAAAAACACTACTCCATGGACTATAAAAAAAAGTAGTTCCCCAAAGAGCTGGACAGAGAGTTGGAATATATATGTAATTTACCATGATCGTAAATGTGGGTCTCTGGATAGTTGGCTCATGAGAGTATGATATGTGACTTCTGGCAGTCCTTCCAAACAGAGAGCATATGGTGCTTTTAAATGAGGGGCAAATTGGAAATATTCACAGGCATATATCCAGAGTTAGATAAGGGAACACTCAAAACAGAGAGATTCAGAGTATTAGCATACAAATGAATGATATCTATTTTTTTCAGGAGAATTAAAATTGTTAATGTTTAGAAAATGGGTAACCAAAGGTAAGAGTATGGGACTGAGTTGGCGACGCCCAGGATAGTGCCAGATGTAGAATGTTAACTTCAAATAAATCCTCTTTAGTTTTGGGAGTGTGGCTCAAGGCTCATGATTTAATTGGAGTAACTGCCGGAACACTGACACCTATAAGGTCCCTTATTATGTTAAGGATGTTTCCCTGAATCCAGAAGTCTTTCTCCTTTGGGGACCATTGGGCATATTTGATATTGTAAGAGCACATCATGAGGGAAAAAATGCCTGTTCCAAGAGGCAGGTTGTAAATTGGTTGGCACACTGCATATTAATAATCACCAAAAAGTTAATTTATCACAAGATCTATGGTGTCCAAAAGATTCATGGCTGATTTTCAGTTCACATTTAAGGTGAGTGGACAAAGAAATAGGATGGGATGGGATAGGATAGGATAGGATAACATAGTTGAAAGGGACCTTGGAGGTCTTCTAGTCCAACCCCCTGCTTAAGCAGGAAACCCTACACTACTTCAGACAAATGCTTATCCAGTGTTGGAGCATTCACAACTTCTGGAGACAAGTTGTTCCACTGATTAATTGTTCTAATTGTCAGGAAATTTCTCCTTAGAGAAATTCTCCTTTCTCCAACTTAGTTCTAAGTTGCTTCTCTCCATAGAAAGCTGTTTTCCTTTTTTTTTTAGGCACACATCTGGGGTCTATGTTGAGTTAAGATTATTTTGATAATAGAAGCATCTCTTTGCAGCTGCCAAGTACCTGTTTATTTAAAATTGAAATAAAAATTTAGAAAATAAAAGGGGACAGGTGAGTTTATAGGCCCAAAGCTGATTTCAATGGACAATATGTCGAGTACCCCAATCCTAAACTATCAATATTGGCTTATAATAACAATAAATAAGAAATATTTATTTAAAATAAGAATACTGCATACCAGTTACACCAAGATACAAAGGCACAACAATATACCTAGGCATTAGGATGTTCACCTGATAGTAGATTCCTTTTGATAAAACTTATTTATTTTGTCAATTTAGTCATTTTAGTCATGGCAATGTTTTATTATATTTGTTTAAATCTAAGAAATATATATTAAACTCATTGATAACTGATATGTGATAAAATAGAACATTGTGTTTTATATCTGTGACAACTTACTAAACTCTTTTAAACTGTTAGTGGTTTAGTTGTAAATCATACAAAACCAGGAAATCTCTTTTGACATCTGGAGGAAGGTATTTAAATCATTTGTTGAGTGTGGTTTAAGAGAAAGTCTTGCTGAATATAGTCTTCAGGTTAGCATACTGCATGAATATTCTAATGGGTCATACTGACTGAGTAGGTCAATATGATTTTACTTGGAACAATACTGACTTTATTTGGTACTGTGATTATTTGGTTTTGAGCAAGTGGGTAGGGAAAGGATGCAGTCCAGTGAAGTAATCCAGCCCAGTTATTATGTGTAGGAGAAAGAGAATGAAGACAGCCCCTCCCTGATAGTTCTACAGAGCATCCAGTAGATCCAGATAGTGAAGTCCTCAGTCTGGCAAGATTTTGTCTGTAGGTATGGAACAATAAAAAACCAGCTTGGAAGAATCTCCACATGTCAGGTATAAATCTTGATATTTTACGAAAGTTCATGCTAAAACAATGTGAGAAAATTCTTGACACATCCTACAGTATTGGATTGCCTCTCTCTGAGAATATCTGCCTATAGTACCAATGAAGTAGGCATACTCCAGGTTCCCTGAAATCTTGTGAACTAGAGGGAATTTGATTGTTATCAACCATGTGTCATCATTTATCTAGTAGCCCTTGTTGATATATTCATGTTGATATCCACCAACAACCTATTAATGCAAACCTTGTATTACTTTTTCATTCCAGTGTTATATGACTATTCGTTTAGTCAACCCCCATGCCTGAAAAGTCCATGGATCTTCAAATCAGAACACACAGTCAAGAAGAGCATTATATTTTTAATCCCTGGTGATTCAGTGTCATATTATCAATCTAGTTAATGTCAGTCCCAAATCTGTCAATCACACAATAAGTCCAAAATAAATGAGTTAATATTGTATTATCTATCAACTTCCTTTATCAGAGTCCTATAAAAAGAATTTTCTGGTTTAGGAGCCAGTTAATTCCTCCAAAATATCTATTGGTATGGAACTTCATAAGCAGTGATAGCACTTAGAACAAGTAAATCAAATAACAAATACTTAAGTTCAATAAACTGCTAAAGAGCACCGAGATAAATCAATTTTTATTCATTTGTTTTTTAATTTTCAGAAGTTTTCTAAATGGCTAATATAGAAGACAAAATCCTAATATACTATTTGTACCAATCCACTCGAAGAATTATGGAAACCAGTCTTTTCTAATGCCATAAATTTAATTGCTGTGATAATTGTTGAAATGAAAAGGAGTAGTAAAATTGGTAACATCTTCCTATGATAAATGCAGTAAATTCCTATTTAGTATTATAAAATAGTCTATCCCAGGAGTCTTCAAACTTGACAGCTTTAAGACTTGTGGACTTCTACTCCCAGAATTCCTCCTCCAGTCATGTTAGCTCAGGAATTCTGGGAGTTGAAGTCTACAAGTCTTAAACTTGCCAAGTCTGAAGACCCTTGATCTATCCCTTTTGGACAAAGATGGATATTGTGCACTTCAGATTTTTTTTTTTAACAAATGGTATATTGTTCTTACTTAAATCTTTAATAATGGTACAATATAGGTAGTCATTGACTTACAATCACAATGGAGCCCAAAATTTATGTTGCTAAGTGAGATAGTTGTTAAGTGAATTTTACAATCTTTCTTGGCACAATTGCTAAGTGAATTATGGCAGTTGTTAAGTTATTTGACATGGTTGTTAAGTGAATCTGTCTGCCCCATCAACTTTGCTTGTCGGAAGGTCACAAAAGGGGATCACATGACCTTGGGACACTCCAACCATCATGAATATGAGTCACTTGCCAAGTATCTGAATTTTGATCATGTGACCATGGCACTGCTTATTGGAGGTCTGTATCTGAAACTGGTGGGCAGGGCATTATGTTGCAGGCATACGTGCAGGAAAAATAGCTGTTCCTCGGTGGTAATATGCCTTCGTGAAACTTTCTCCTATTTTTATGCTTTCTGAAGTGTTTGATGCCCATATCATATGTGGTACCAATGGAAGAGGATGTTTGTACCTCAGGGTTGAACTGCAGGGTCCTTGATGCTCTCTGAGCTTAGTGGTTTTCTTGCAGATGTTTCATTACCAAACTAGGTAAAATAATCAGTGCTAGAAAGGAAGTGGATTCTAGCACTAATGATATTACCTAGTTTAGAAATGAAACGTCTGCAAGAAAACCATCAAGCTCAAGAGAGCACCAAGGATCTTACAACTGAGGGAATTTGTGTATAGATCCTTAGATTTAAACATTCGGTTTACTCTTTAGTATTCAATAAGACAACAGTATGCAACATTTTAGATTTTTTAAACATTTAGATCTTAGTTAAGGGTTTTTTTTTTAAATCACTTGTCTACTTTAATTGCAAGGCAAAAAATTGCCAGGCAGATATTTTTATTTTCACCAATTTAGCTATTTATATTGAAATCATGCATATACTTGAAGTCTAGTCAAGTGGCAATAATTTGGTGTGCTTTAATCTATCTTTGGAAAGACAAAGAGAATGTGAGAGATACCAGAGAGGTTTTTTTTTTTTTTTAAATCGANGTTTTTTTTTTTTTTTACAATCGATCAAAAGTAAGAGAACAAAAGAGAAGTTTGGGAAAATAATGTTGTTTCACAGTAACAATGTTCTCATTTCCTGTCTTATTTTCACTACAGGTTTATCAATTGCCTTTAAGGTTTATGTCAGATCTATATCTCTTTTCTATGTAAATCAAAGAGGCTTTTATTTTTTAAATGTTAATTGTAATGTTTTGTTTTTATTTGACTGATGAATTATGGAGTAGTATGAATGTTCCTATAGGACATAGTCATCTTTCTTTCTGGACTGTGTTCAAACAAGAAAAAATAAATAGGCCCCAATTTATAGCAAGTTGTAGGTATAGTGGCCTCTGCTGTCTTAGTGAACCAAGCAATAGAGTATAGACAACAAAACGATAACTAGAAGGTGAAGAATATTGGAAAATACGTACTACAGCAGTGCAACATAGCTCAAATTGACCAAGCAGAAAAGGCAACAGAGATAATTGCATTATCCCAAATGTAGCACAGAGAGAGGTTAATTTGAAGGGTCTGCCAGAACTGGGCTCACTCTGAGAGATAATCTGATGGATTGCAAGTAGCTGAAAAAATAATAGGCACTGTTACCATGCAAGCTTCGAAAGAATTTAAATTCTTAGCAGGTATCTCTGAGAGTCACCTGATTGCAGAGAGGGCAAATGGACACTAGTGAGAAGGAAAAAAAGGCAGTTTGCCCTCAAATTCAACTTGGACTATGTGTTACATGTAGAGGTAGGAAGATCAGAAGGTGGTTGACAGATGATAAAGTATCTATTGGGGCAACTCATAATGAGCAGGACAAGGTGGAAAAAGAGCCAAGTTCCCCCTGTTCTTAGTAGAATATACACACTCAACATTTCCTTGACAGTTTTGGAAACCCCCATAGAAGATGAATCTTCAGAAACACCAGCTGATGGAGTCTTCTCTGATGGAGAGGATTCAAGGCTCAAAGAAGGAAGATACATACTGAATAAACAAACTGATAAAGCTGTAAAAAGGAAAGTCTTGCTTCAGTCAAAATAAAAGTATCATTAGGAAAAACTGAAGATGAAATGGAATACAGACAAGAAATGTTGAAATGCCTTTGGAATATGGACTTCCAGTTTGAGCTTCTTCGGTGACAGACCGAAGCCTCGTCTTTGCGAGGCTTCGATCCGTGCTCACCACTGGAGCGCCCCAAACCTGCTGGTTTCAGGGCTAAGCCACCCCATAGAAGTGGTGAAGAAGGGGGAGATTGCCTGCAGGATTGAGGAGAGCCGCATCTCTCCTCCCCAGCTGGCCATTACTCCCTTTCCTGAAGGCAGTTGTAACGGTGGTCAGAAACAGCCACCACAAAGAAGAACTCGACCAGAAAAGAATGTGCAGGAGGAAAATAAGAAGAGAAAGTTTTGGTTGACTGGGTCAAACAGCAAAAAAGGCAACAAATAAGATACCTGGAATTGAAACTATTAAAAAAAACAAAATAACATTGTTCCTTAGAGAAGATTTTAAGCTGCTGAAGAGAGAAGAAAAGGAAAAAGATTTGGGTTTTTTTTCTCCTTTTCCTATACTGACAGCAAGAAATTGGAAAAAAAGTTGACATTTTTTGACACTTTGACATTAATAGGCATTTAATGCTGAGAAATAAAAAAGTCAAAGGGATAATAAAGATTTCTGGATAATCAAAAGCTTTTGAAAACAGGAAAGGAGAGAAAAAGAATAAAAGGGCAGGATCTGGAAGGAAGGAGACTGCCTGGAATTAAAAAGAACTTACAGCAAAATCTCAACAAGACTTCCAAAAGATACATTTTAATTGAAATATTGCAACAAAAACCCCAGGAAGAGAAAGTGGAAAAAGAATAAAGAAAAATAACTTGGGACTATTTGGTATTACTTGATGATTTCTGGATTTTTGGTTATCGTATTTGAATGACTAAATCAATGGGTGGTTGTTTAAAACTGTTTAAAATGGCTGCACTTTCAGAAGAACTGAAAATGGAACTTAAAAAGTACAAAGAAGTATGCACAAGAAGGGAGAGGTTCTTTTGGCCTCATATTTCAGTTTTAGAAATGGAGATTTGGAATTATGAGAAACAACAAGAAATGCCTGCAAAACAAGAAGATTGGGACAAAGAAGAAGCCATCTTTAATGAACAAGTAATCTTAGGTGGGGAAAAAAAGGAAAGGGGGGAAGAGAATGGAAAGTTTAAGACTTGGAAAAACAACTCAAAAGAGAGTGGAAATAAGTATACAATCAGAAAGCAACAGAAGAGGAAATGCAGAAGAGAGAATTAGAAGTAGAGAGACAAGGGAGTAAAAAGGGAAAGGAAAAGATGAGAGGAGAAAGAAAGGAAAAGAAGTTATAAAGGACAGAAACCAAATATAGAGAAACAGGGCCTATTTAGAGATAATGGGTGAAAATTTATGGAAAAAGGGATTCTGCAAAGGTACATAAGATAGTATGTTATATTAGAAAATAGTATTGTTATATTAAAAATAATTTTAGAAAATATGAAACAATGTTATGATTAAAATGTTTGATAAAAAGCTTGTCAATAAAATAAATGTAACAAAATGAATATTTAATGATTACAAATATATGTGAAGAGAAATTATGGAAAATTAATTCTTGAAGAATATATTAATTGAAAAGAAATATGAAAGATGTTAAGATTTAATGATTATTAATGATAGAACTGAATTGAAATGGAATGAGGATTTATAATTACAATATTTATAATCTTTTCTTTTTTAAAAAAGAATATAGTGTGTATTATAAGAATGTACCAAGCAGAATTCGATTGGAAGTATTATTATGTACTATATTGAAGGTCATAACCTTAAGTATATATTGAAGTTTAAATAGAGGTTGAATGGATGTAATTAAAAGATAAAAGTATCATACTCCAATTAGTAACTACAGGAGAAAAATTTGTTTAATGAGAAAGATAATATAAAATTGAACAGAACAGACAAAAGTATAAATTAATGATTTGAATTGAGATGAGATAACCAAAATAAAATTGAGAAAATTAAAAGAGGGGAAAAACTATATAGAAAATGTAGAATAGTATAAGATATGGAAAAAGACAAAAATGAGCACGAAATGAGTTTTGTGTCTGTATAAAGAGTTCAACCAGGGCACCATGCTATTTTCAAAAAAGATGTTTTATTTGTATTTTGTATGTGTGAAAACCCAAATAAAACTTTATTTAAAAAAAAAGAAATGTCTTTGGAATATGACTTTGAGAACAAAGTAATTTCTGGCAAATTCTCAATGTAGAGTTAGCAGCTGTCTGGGGCTCAGAGCAAGGTTCTTTACAAATGTTTTCACCCAGTCCCCAGCTTTTCAGAAAATCATGTGCCACTGTCAAAAAGAGTCCTAGGGTAGTTTTCTCACAGGAAACAAACACCATGTCTTGTTTGTGTGCTTTTAGTGTCAGTTCACAAGCAAGGTGATAAATGTCCTATCCAAAATGGATAAAGAGTTTTGTATCCCAGGCTCAGGCCCGACAGCTTTGGTGCACTAATAAAATTAAAGTTTGCCTGCATATTATTTCATTTCCTTTAATATTGCCAAGGATGAATAATGTGGGGAGGAGAAAGATCTCTGGTTTGCCTCTGTCGAATGAAATAGTAAATGTCCTTGCCCACCTGATGGTCCTTCTCTTTACAAGAAGAGCATTAAGGTTTCTTTTAATAATCCCACCAGCAGGATTTTTCTTAATTATTCAACAAAATGAGCTAGGAAATCCTAAATGGAAATGGTCAAGGCCTTCCTAAGGCCTTTAATTCTTGTTTTATAAGCTAAGAAATAGGTATAATGACACTCTTTTCATTAATATATTCCTTTCTACTAGCTTGTCACAGCAGTTTCATGCTGATCACTTATGTAAGCTTGAGGGGAAAAATCAGAGCTCCCTTAGCTGTTAATAGAAACTTTAAATTATTTGTTTCTACTTACCCTAACTAAAATGTTCTTTCTTTGAAGGCTTAAACAGCTTCCCTTGATAATAAAAAGTAATGGCTATGCAAATAAATTAACTAAAATTGCCAGTCAATCTTTGAAAATTATTTTCCCCGTATACACTCAGTTAGTACTGTGCGGTGTATTGTTAAGTTATATAAAATCTGAGAAACATAATACATTTGTGTTCAAATATTATTTCAACTTTGAAATAATATTCAAATTATTTCTAGTTTTCCGTAAGTGCTGGAAAAGAACATTTTTCTAGCTCTTCCACTTCCTCCTATTCATGCCCTTGTTTCCCCTCCTATCTTTGATGTGCACTTCTACTTCATGGGAGAGGGTAACTAATGGAAGGGTGAAACTAAGCCTAAATTGTCATTCTTCATGAATGCTGTAGTAATTGTCCTGTTATTTTTACTTCTTAGCTGGATAAAAGCAATGAGATCAATGAATTTCAACTTCTATCTTATATTCTGTCTATACTGAGCCCTGCAGGTAATTTACTATGTTCTAAAAGGATTACAAGTCAAAAAAGCAATTTTTCCCCTATCTTTTACTGTGTCTGTGGTAATAAGTATGAATCCTGAAATGGGACTTTTTGAGAATTAAGGAGGAAGAGTAATTTCAAATCAAATGGAAAAAGCCTCTCCTTTATCATGAGAAGAATAAAGAGTGGGCCCTAGGTCATGCAAGCTTGGAGTGGGTATCTAATTTCCCGTTTAATGAAAGAGAATTTAAAATAGATACTAAGCTGAAAAATTCCAGCAAAGCTGATCTCACCTATAAATTCTGTTCTGGCCTCCATGAGCTAGAAGAGTTAGATTGAAGACACAATCATAGGTTGTCAGTGACAAAATATTTTCATCCTGCTATTTTGAGTAGCCATGGAGTCTGTACTACACAGTATATATTCCTCCAGTTTAATAGATAGTACCAAATTTTTATTCTTCTTTACTCTCTCTCCTGCTGTGGACATATGCTATATACCATCCACCATTATGTACCTCTGTGTATGTACCTCAGACAAAACACAAATCTCAGTCAACATTGAATGAACTTAGGAGATTCAGACAAGTTTTAGTTTCAATGAACTTGCAGCCAAAGTAACTGAAACTGATTCCAAGGGTCATTTTTGGGATCAGAGCTATGAAAATAAGTTTTTACTGCCCTTTCAATTTTCAGTGTGTTGGACTTTTTTTTGTCCATTCCCCTAGCTGTCCATAAATGGAAAACCTTAGCAAGAAGAGTGATAAATCTAGCTTTCACCCAGGGTGTACTTTTATAATGGAACTTTTTTTTTTTACTTAAAGAACTCAGAAAAAAACTTTGGCTTTTCAGACAGAAAATATGAAGATATTTGGACTTCGAAGTTTTGAGATTTGGTGTTGCTGGTTCCTTGGTTATCTAACTGCACACTAATTATTTCTTCCAATTGTTCCTGTATCTAATTTTTTTAATAAAAAGTTTATTTTTATAACAAAAACCAAAAATAAAACCATCTTTCAGTTATACAGTTTGTCAGTTGGGTACATATATCTTGTGTGCATATTAATATTTGTACACATTTCTTACTAAGTTTATATTCATATTATAGCCTATTCAGCATTATGTATCATTATATATCATAATAACAATATTTAATTTCTTACTTTATTTTCCAACGATTTATAACATCCCAAATCATATAATACTCCATTTCTTCTTGTTCTCTAATTGCCAGTGTTCATCTACTTATTTCTGCACATTCCAGTATTTTCTTAATCACCTCCTCCTCCACCTGAATCTTTTCATTTTTTCAATTTTGAGCAAATACAATTCTAGCTGCTGTTAATATATGTATAATTAAATATATTTTTTTCTTTACTATAATTCTCAGGTAGGATCCCCAGTCAGAATATTTCAGGCTTTAAGTCTATATGTTGTTTTATCTTCTTTTCCAACCATGTATGTATTTTTGTCCAATATTTTTAGCTTGTATGCATGTCCATCACATATGGTAATATGATCCAGGTATTTGATGATGGATCTCATTTTTGCTCATCCTATTTTTGCCTTGCAATAGCATCTAACTTTAGTTTTTGCTCTTTTCTTCACCCCTCACCCTTCTAATATCACTTTTGGTATTATCTATAGTATTATCTTCCCGTCAATCTTTGTCATAAGTACAAATTCCATAAATGCAGAATGGCCAGATCATTTTTCCTACTGTCTTCAGAGGTCTTTACTTCACTGAAAGGTCTCAAGTCTAAAATTACATTTTTATTTTGCTACATGCTGAATAGAAAATAATTACTATTTTAGGATCTTAAGTACTGTTCATAATCCAGTGACGGTTGCAGCCATTTCTGTGGAATCTAATAGCCTCTATCAATTATAAAGGTTATCATGAAACCTGCCACATCTTTTCTATTTTCTAACATTCCCATATAACTTTGAAACCCAGCCACAATCCCTTACATTGTTCTTAACATCTGCAAATAAACATTTTTCAGGATATTCCTCTTTAAATGTGAAATTGTCGTACTGGCAGGTATCATCTTCAATAAAGCATTGCTTATATATTGATTTACTTCTAGCTAAAGCCCATGTCACACTGCACCAACGGATGCAAAGAGGATGTAAAACGGAGAAAAACGCTAGCCATCCGTTGGTTAACGTGATGCATCTGTTCTGTACACACTGCGTGCGTGATTCATACGTTCTATCTGTCCAGCATCCGTCTACTGACATTCCATCTGCTCAAAAAGTTTTGAGCTGCACAAAACTTTTTGAGTGGATAAACTTTCCGCCACGTCCGTTCTACATCCCCTACAAATACGGGGAAAAAATGTTCTACGTCCGTCGTGATCCGTTACACGTCCGCTGTATCCGCTCAGCATCTGCTGTGCATCCGCACAACTCGCATCTGCTCCAGCGGAAAACGGAAAGAGGGAGGAAGCGAAACGGACATGGAACGTCCGCGCAGCGTTAGTAGCACGGACATAGAAAGGATGAAAGTGGATGCAGCTCGCATATAAAGCATTAAA
>BHFT01046842.1:0-22489 GCA_004320025.1 Laticauda laticaudata
CCAACGGATGGCAAGTGTTTCTCTCCGTTTTACATCCTCTTTCCATCCATTGGTGCTGTGTGACATTGGCTTAATGGACTGACTATTTTCTTTTTTTGTTATTTATATGTTGGAAGAAACTTTTTAAATTCTCTTTGACTTTTGTTGGAAGTCTTTGTTCATTCTCAGCCTTTGCTTTCCTGAACCCGTCTTTGCAGATTTCGATTATCTGATGATATTCTGCCTTAGTTAAGTGTCCTTCTTTCTATTTTTTGTGTGCGTCCTTTTTGTCTTTCAATTTGTCAGAGTGATCTTTGTACAGTCACGCTGGTTTCTTTTTGGATTTCTTGTTTTTCTTTTTCAGTGGTATTGTGCTGGACTGGGCTTTTATGATAATATTTTTCAGAGTTTCCCAAGCGCCTTGAGTTGTTTTCCCCTTCAGGATTTTCATCCAAAGAATCTTTCCCAAGTTCTCTCTGAGTTTGGTAAAATCAGCTCTTTTAAAATCTAGGTAGGACTCTGGTATCATTGTGTTCTATTGGTTGTGTTTGTGTTATGCTTAATTCTAGTATGACATGGTCACTTTAACCCATGATTCCTGCTGTTTCAACTCCCTCTGTCACTTCTTCCTTGTTTGTATGAATTAAGTCCAATATGGCTAATCTCTAGTTCCCTCCTCTATCTTTTGAACAACAAAGTTGTCAGCTAAGTTGGTCAGGAACCTATTCGATTTCTCACTCGGTGCGGAATTAGTCTTCCAATTGATGTCAGAGTAATTGAAGTCCCTCATTATTATTGTGGTGTGTTTCCTATATATATTTGTTAATTGGTTGTCTTCTTGATTGGGTGACCTATAATATATACTTACAGGAATGTCATACTTTTTTTCTTTTATGTTGAGCCATATGCATTCCGGAAGTTTTCAGCTTTGGTTCCATGCATTTCTGTAGCAATATAGTGGTCATTTATGTACAGTGCAACTTCACCTCCTCTTTATGGGGTCTGGGTTTTTTTGAACAGTTTGTATCCCTCTATCAGTATGTTCTAGTTGTGGGTTTCATTCCACCAAGTTTCTGTTATTCCAACTATATCATATCTACCTTCGTATATTACTGTTTCAAATTCACCCAGTTTGTTTCCCAAACTTTGTGCATTTTATATAGGCATTTGAGGTCTTTATGTCTGACTCTGGGTATGATTCCTATGTCTCCTATTTGGTATTTGAGTTTGTCTTCCTTCCCATCCCTCTTTACCTAATTATTTGACTTGTTTTCTAAGGCAGGGGTCTCCAACCGTGGCGACTTTAAGACTTGTGGACTTCAACTCCCAGAGTTCCTCAGCCAGCAAGGTTGGAGACCCCTGTTCTAGGGGGTTTTGCTTAGAAGTAGCTCCTGGAGATTGGTCACTCTCCTCCCTCAATTTTAGTTTAAAGCCCTTCTGATAAGATGAGCCAGTCGTTTTCCAAAAACATTTTTCCCAGTTTTTCAGGTGCAGCCCATCCCTTGCCAAAAGTCCATCATGGTTGTGCAGACCCTGGGGTTTTTTTTGGCAACACCAGCCCTTTAACCAGTGGTTCCCTTCCTGAATCCTTTGTTCTCTTACAAGATGTTGCCCTTTCATTGATAGTACAGATGGAGAAAAAAAACTACCTGTGCACCTAGTTCTTGACTTTCTTGCCTAGCTGCTTGTTATCACTCAATACTGTTTTCAAGTCTTTTTTTGTGTCATACGTCCCTACATGTAGTAGTAGAAAAGGGTAGTAATCTGAGCCTAATTATTTTGGTTAAGTTCTCAGCCACATCCTTGACTTTTGCTCCAGGGAGACAACATATCTCCCTAGATTGTATGTCTGTTCTACAGATGGCTGGTTCTGTTTCTTTGAGAATAGAATCTTCTATCACCAACACTCACCTTCCTTTTTAAGGGGGGTGCAGTCTGGGATGCTTTTCTGTTTATCCCAGGTGAGTGTGTTGATTTGACTTTTTTTTAGGGATGATGTCTCTAAGTGTTTGCATGTTTTCTTATAGGGGGAGGTTGTGGGTCTGAGTATTTTCAACCAGGGAGAGAAATTGGTTGCTCAATTTTAATGGGGCTGCTTCTGATTGGGTTAGATTGGGCAAAAGAGGTTTGTTACATATGTGCTGCTTCTTTGTTTGATTATTGTGTTTCCTTCTATGTGTGACATACTTTCATTTGTCTTCCTCCAAGGGTTTATCAGTTGGATCAAATTTTCTGGGAGTTATTTATTTGGTTCAATTTGGACATAGCTTTCTTGCATAGGTTGGAGTTTGGCTAGAGCTACCTCTAGATCCCTTACTTTTTCCTCTAGTAGTTCACATAGCTTATATTTAATATGTGTATAATTTGGGTGTTCTTTGGGCATAAGCACATACTTTGAACATATATTGCGTACCTTAATAGTATCAGTCACCTGTTCCATGAGTTTGTTTCTTTTTGCTGGTTCTTTTAATGGTAAAAAGTTTTGTATCTTTTTTTTTCTTTTTTCTGCTTGTTTTATATCTTGTTATTTATTATTTATTTTACTTGCTTATTATTATGTAGTTTTATTTATCCCTTTTCTTCCTTATATTTTTAAAAAGTTTTTGAGTTCCAGTTCCCCCCATCTGATTATTTAAGATTTGCATAATTTATTTGATTGATCTTTATTAATCTTATTCTTCCTTGATTTCTAATTTTCCATTCTTGTCTTTATTATTTGCCTATTTATTTATCTTTTATTTTCTGTCTTATATTTATTTTTATTCTCTTCCGGGGTCTTCCCTCCCTGCCTATTGAACCTCAGGCTTAATTTGTTGCCTTCACTTCCCTTGTTTGCTGCTCCAGCCTCTTGTTATTTTTCTGCCAGCTCCTTTCTGTTCTTCAATGCTCCAGTCTTTTCAGCCTCACCCTCTCTCGACCTGCCATGCAGCTTTCTGGTCAGCTTAGTTCTGCTGTCCAGTCTGCGCCACTCAGCTCCACCGTTGCTTTCCCTGTTGCTCTCTGCAGTGCTCTCAGGCTCTGCTCATGCACTGCCCTGTGCTGATGCTGGGTCTCTCTCCTCCCTGCTGCTCTGCTGCTTCTTTTTGCTTTGGAGCCATGTGGCTCCTGTTTGCTGTCCATCGTATTGAGGATGCTGCTTCCACCAGCAAACAGAACCATCCGGATGGTCTCCAGCAAGCTTGTTTCTCTTCTCTTCCCTTCCTCCCTGCTCTGTCTTCTCACCGCTTCTTTGTTCTTTGCCAGTTGTTGCACTGTCCTTGTTTGGCCAGTCTCTCCACCCAGCTGTTTTTCCTCCCTGCTTCACAGCTAGCCCCACTTGCTCACCGGCTCAACTCTTTATTCTCTACCAGTTGGCTTTGCTGTCTGCAGTCGGTTTGCCTCTCCACTCACCTCACTTCGATGGGCCTTAGTCTCTTGGGTAGGTCTCTATGGTGCAGCGAGGCTTTTTTCAGGCCTCTTGGTTACAGCTGGGCTTCCCTCTCTCTTAATTTCTCCAATCTTCCTCTCCTTTTCCTGCCACTAGTCTTTTATTCTTTTTCCATGATTTATCTATCTCTCTCTGCCTCTCCTCCTACCATTTTATTTTATTTTATTTTATTTTATTTTATTTTATTTTAATAGCAATTTTTCTGCCTGCAGTGTAACTATGTTTCCTCTGGTGGCTCTATCTTGAATACAGAGCTCATCCACCAGAAAAAGATCTTGGAATTCTAGTGGGCAGATAGTTAAATATGAGTGGCACTGTGCTGCAGCCGCCAAAAAAGCTTATTGTTCTGTGTCACTGGAGGCTTTTAATAAGAGACTGGACATCCATTTGTCTAAAATACTATAGGGTCTCCTGCTTGAGCAAGGGGTTGGACTATAAGACCTCAAAGGTCCCTTCCAACTCTGTTGTTCTGTTAATTTAGAAGTGGAACTGCCTGATGTTGGAGTGAAGGTTGGGGGAAGAACTGTAAATAATTTATGGTGTGCACATGATACAGCAATATTTGTTCTAAATAAGAAAGATCAGGAAAAAAATGTTCTGGATAATTAAGAACGAAAGTGAAAAAGTAGGATTGAGTCATAACATCAGGAAAACAAAGATAATGACAACAGAGGCAGATGGACATGAGATTTTTAAAATTATCAAGGAGGAAATTTATCTTTCTTGGATCAAAAATTGTTTATGATGGCAGTTCTGAAATCAAATGCAGGATAATTTTAGGCCACTCTGCAAAGGTTAACATGAATAAAATCTGGAAAATCAGAGATATTGATATATATACAAAAAAGCTAGTTAGAGTAATATTCTTCCCTATAATGATGTATGTTATGCGAGTTGTTCACTAAGAGTGGCTGATCGAAGAAAAATGAATTACTTTGAACTGAATTATTGTGTATACCATAATTCAGACAGCCAGAGCGACCAACAGAGAGGTGCTGAGGTACAACAGACACATCATTAGAAGCCCAAAATCACAAAAATACATCTGATTTGCTTTGGTAATGTTATGCATGCTAATTCGTTGCAGTCACTGATGCTAAAAGAAGGGGCAAGTAAAGAACACAGTTGCTTGACATAAGGTTATCCAGTGTTCAAATCCTATGGGCCACCTTAATTTCCTGAGTCCCCCAAGTTTTCCACTGTCTACAAGCTGGTCAGGCACCAGGTGCACCCTGAGTTTAATAGGGCCATGAGAGTGCCCTTTACTCCCGAGTAGGGCACCAGGATGGCAGTCACCTGGATGATGGTGCCACTTATTATCAGGTTGTCTTCCCTCTCACTGTTAATCTCAGAAAAGTCCAACTCAGGCTTATCAGAGGTTGGAGTTCCCTCCTCTTTGGTAGACTGAAGAAACACCTCCACGACCTGCTGTCCACCCACATCTTCTCATTTGGCTTCGCTATTGGTTTCTTTGCCTTTGGCCAAGTTGGGATCTGTGATGCAAATTCTGGATGCTGAGCAGGGCAGTTGGCTGCTTGGTAGCCTTCCTTCCCACGTTTAAAGCACTCTTATGAGATTTGGCAGGGCTTCTCCTTGAGAAGTGGAGGAGCCCTTCCCCCCTTGGGCTGTGGGGCATCTCTTGGCTACTTGGCAGGGGCAACTCCTTTGCACAGTGTGCTGCTGGTACTCTATCAGGACTAACTCCACTTTTGTGGGCAGCTGGTACCACTCCCAGAGGTCATTAGATACCCCTGGTTCAGACCATCCCAAACTGGTAGACCAACACTGACTCAGGCCATCCTCTCAGGCGGATTATTAAGCTGCGAAACTCCTGCATGTACTTCACAATCAGCCATTTTCCTTGCTGAATGGAGTGGATCCTAGCTTCTGCACAGTGGGTCTCTCTGGGGTCCTCAGATCTGCCCACATCTCTTGCACAAGGGTATCCATGTTTACCAGTTCTGGGGCCTCTGCATTGGCAAATGACACCAACCACTCCATGGCATCTCCTTCCAGGTTCAGTGTGACAGCGTTCACACAGGAGGGCATGTCAGGACGCATTGCTCCATACTGCTCCAAATAACATTACTCCTGAGTCAGGAAATAAGCTGATCATTGCATTTTGACCTTGGGGGGAAGCTCCTGGTTCTGTCGCACCATTACATAATTGGTAATAGCCACACTGCTTGTGGGACCACCTGTGCAGAGGCTCCTGTTGCCATGGAGGACTGCCACTGCCCCTTGTGGCATAGGTTCCATCAATCCAGTCAGACTCTACACCATTGGTTGCAGTGGGGGGGAATGGGACAGCCAGCAGCTTGGCAGTCCCCTTTCCAACTCGTCACCATGGACCTCTGTGAAGTGGCTCCCCTGGACCTTTAACCCACCCAACTTGTCCCTGAACTGTTCCATTGAGGGGCTGCAGGTTGCAATCAGGAACTTCCACTCCACCAGTTCTTTCCATTTGTCTGTCCTTCTGGCTTGACATTTGCTTCCCCAAACCACCATAACTCTGGCAGGAACTAGTGGGTATTCTGCCTCCCTTGCCTTCCTCAAGCCACTTGGCCTTTTGGCTGGATCCTGGGTGGCTGCTTCAGCTTCCCAGCACCCTGCTTATGGCACGTTGATTGGCTGGTCCCCAGGCCCTTCTTGGGTTACTGTCAGTTCGTCCCAGAGTGGAACTTCTCCCAGGTTCACCCCACCATTTATCTTCTTGTCAGCTGCTGACATCTTGATATTACAGCTCTCCTGGAGAGGTCCAGGTAGGCTGTAATTTATGGAGAACTGGTTTAATGTCAGATGTCCAGCTAGCAAATCCAAAATAAGGAACTCCTGGGACATTGTTTTTCCCAAAAAAGTAAAACTGTCAGACCTGCTTCTGTTTAAAACCCCAAAAGAAAATCCCCAACTCCATTGAAGTGGAGAAAAGAGGTACTTTTAATGAGTTTGAAATGATAGCAACAAAAGCAAGGCAAGATCTGTTTCAAAAGGCACGAAAGTTACAGGTTGAATGTTTCCGTAAATCCCTCCCTCCAGGGTCCCATGCTGAGTGTCCAATCAATGTCCCGTATAATGTGAAGCTTATCTTCAAATATTTCATCCATTTGGAGTTCTAGGATGGTTGACCTTGACAGGGTGTAAGCAGTTCCACTCAGCTGCGCAGTAATTCTTCCCTTTTAATTCACATGTGCCTTCAACTCACCAGTTCACTTCCCCAACCCAAATGCCATACCCACCCTCTCCATTACTATGGCAGCTGAAAGCAAGCATGCATCAGAGCAAAGTCCCATACTGGAGATCTGGCTGACATTCGGTCCTCCTGCAGCAGAGGCTTTAGCCCTAAGAAAAAAAACATAGGACATAGAAGATTGGGATAGAAGCAAGCTACAATAAAGGAGAATAACATTACATTAAACTTGTCAGGGTATTTTTTGTGAAACAATTAAAGGAGTTTGGGGGCCCAGACGTCCCAAGCATTCAACCATTAAGAGTTGGAGAAGTGTTTCCAGGCCACCAAATACTGTACTTTCCCCTATATTTCCTGGAATCCAGGATTTCCTTGACTTCGTAATGTTGTTCCCCTTTGAACTGGGGGGACTGGCAGGGCCAGCTGAAGCTGTATTTTCTCTGGCAGAGGCACCACAGGCTGGTCCTTCACTGTTTCCAGGGTAGCCCTGAAAGCGAGATCTCACCACTCCACAGTTGCATTCAATCCAGGAGTCTTGAATTTGACATCCCTGGAGTACAGGAATGAGGTTTTTTCATCTACCTCCTCCAGCTGGTTCCAACATCCGCTGCCTCCCGACTAGGGCCTCCAGTGCCTTCAAGTTTTGGAAGGCATCCATCATTAATCATATAAGGAGTTTGGCATGGTTGGTTCATCTCCTTCCTCCTCCTCTTCCTGTACCTCTAGCTCTTCTTTCCATCCTTGTCAGTAACAGCCTTGGGTAAGGGTGACTCCTTTTGCTCTCCCTTCCCAGTCACCCTTCTTCCCTACACCTATGGACCATCTAGGCTTAGCTGAGTCCCCTAAGCTTGTGGCTTCCTCTACCAATCCGGTGGGGTTTCATGCCTTATTGAGGCTTGGCAGAGGCTTCGCCCCAGCATTTGGCTTCTTGGTCACTGCCTTGTGTTGATATCATTTGCATGGTTCCCGTGATAGGACAGGTGCCTCTCCGAATTGACCACTTTGAAGACTTCACCTAATATAAGGTCCTGCCTCAGCTACCTTCTTAGGAAAGCATGACTCTTGAAACAATTCACATTTCAAAAGGAACTTTTACTGAAAGTAAAGTGATTGCAGAAAAGTCAGGTGGAGTCTGAAATTCGTGCAAGAAACATTAGACTAACTTTTCATCTTCAACCCCCACCCCAATGCTGCATGTACACCGGCAGCCAATAAAATGCCACAAAGGTGTTTTGAGAACTCTGAGGCTGGTTGGTGAGACGAGGTTTTCCTTGGGATGCCACAACCTTGTGTAGCAGGCTGGAACTGGCTGAGAGGGGGTTCTATGCAGATGGCTCATCCTCCCACCCTAAACTCCCAAGCAGTTACAGCAAAAGCGAAAGCATGAAAAACATTCAGCCTGTGGAGACTCCTTCTCCCCTTCAGAATGGCAGAATTCTGATAAGGACCTGACATTAATAATTGGAAATTCAGATAATTGGGAATTCTGCAGAAGAGCTGGGAAAGTAATGTGGGTGTTTACTTTGGAAGGAGAAATATGGGGGTGGGGGGAAATCACACCTCTTTTTTTCTGGGAGCATACTAAGCAGAGGTCTGGTGTGAAACTGTTCTTTCTAACCAAACATGTCTTGGAGCCAATCCTTTGAAAGTGGAAGCTGGGATTTTTTTTTCAAAGAAAGTAACTTAAATAGAATAAAAAGCATACCTTTGATTCTGGAAGAAAGGATGTAAGTATCATTATAATATAATATTACACCTTCTTATATTGTAGAATTTATTTTTTGTTCTAATTACTGTGATGTGCATTTCTACATTTTCATTGATATTCATATTTTCATATTCCTCTCATTCTAGGAAATGTGACTACTAGTACATCTGTGTCTCATATGACAAGTGGCATCAGTCTTCTTTCCTTTAACAGTCGACCTGATGGGATGCATCAACGATCCTATTCAGTTTCTAGTGCTGATCAGTGGAGTGAAGTGACAGTTATTGCAAATTCTGGTATCAGTAATGGTAAGATAGTGTTATAATTTTCTTTTTTTTTTCAATTAACAGATTTATAATAGTAATAGAAATATGATTCAAAACTGTTGCTACTTAAAAAAAACAGCTTGGGTTTAAAAAAAGGTTGCAAAATAATGCTGCTCAAAATAATATGCATAAAACTTATTAAAATTGTGTTTTTTTCCTCATTCAAATGATCATAGTCTTAAAGAAGTCCAAATCTAGAAATCTGATACACTTGCTTAAGGACCTACTGCTCTGGAGAAATAGTTTTCAATCTAGTACCTCTAATGGTTCATGGTAGAGGTGGTCTTCACTAGAGGTGGTCTTCAGTAGGTTCTGGAGAATGGGTAGTGGAAATTTTGAGTAGTTCGGAGAACCGGTAGCATAAAGTTTGAGTGGTTCGAAATACCACCTCTGACTGGCCCAGCCCCCATCTGTTCTTTACCTCCCGAGTCCCAGCTAATCGGCTGGGTCTTCTTTTGTTTCCCTGCACAGGAGAACAGAGCTGGAAAGCAGGTTAGTGGGGTGGGGAAGGAATGGGATTTTGCAGTATCCTTCCCCCAGGATTGGAGAGGGAATGGGGATTTTGCAGTAACCTTCCCCTGCCATGCCCACCAAGCCATGCCCACAGAACCAGTAGTAAAAATTTTTGAATCCCACCACTGGTTCACACTATATGCAACAGATGCTAGTTATACATACAACTGAAACAATAACTGCTGCAGAAGTTAAAAAAGCAGCTACTATTCCTGTTAACAGGAATATGAGTCCTACTCATAAAAATTACTCTTATACTTTATGTAATCAATGATCAATTATATATCAATCATTTATTTGGAATCCTGTATCCAGTTCTGGATATGGTAGTTTGGAAAGGATGCAAACAAACTAGAACATATTCATGTTTAGCCTAAGAGAAGAAAAGACTGAAGCAAATAGAACTGCAGTCTTCAGATAGTTAAAGGATTATTATTTACAGAGGAGGGAGTGAATCTTGTTCTTTGTTACCCAAGAGGCAGGATTGGAATCAGTGATTGTTAAAGTAGTGGCAAACTAAGACATTATAAGGAATTTTCTAAAGGGAGCTGTCAAACAATGAAATGGATTGCCCATAAGATGATATGTGATAGCAATGCTGTTTCTGTTAATTTTTCATAATGTAACAGAGCAAGAAGCCCATCCAGAATTTTTACTTTCTTCCATTTCTTCCTTTTTCTTCATCTGTTTTTTTCCCCAAGCATCACTCTTAAAGATGCCAAAAAATGGTCTGATCCACATTCATATTGTTCCCAATCTGTATTTATCACTAAATCACTCAGATTTTCATCATAAACAATTCAATGATTCATGCTTTTAGGTATATATTTATTACTTTCCCATGTGCACAAATGAATAATTTATGCTTAAAGCATTTCTTAAAAGCAACCAAACTTTTTTCTGATTAGGGGAACATTCTCCTTCTTTCTTGTGTTTCCAAGTTGCCTACTTACTTCTGTATTCTTGTTCCTACCATCCATTCTTGACAGCTGCAGAATAGGTTTTTTTCACCCCTGGACTAGTTGATTCATAATATTGCATAATTGATGGTGATTTCTGTTTTCTAACACTTGGCAAAAAGTCAAGAATTTTCCAGAATTGTCATTT
Source organism: Laticauda laticaudata (assembly GCA_004320025.1). Lineage (NCBI taxonomy): Eukaryota > Metazoa > Chordata > Lepidosauria > Squamata > Elapidae > Laticauda > Laticauda laticaudata. The sequence goes on from BHFT01046842.1 coordinate 10,248, forward strand.
TTAACTATTGGGTTCCTTTGTAAACTACTTGTCTGTTTGGAACTGTTGGTTCTACCCTAAGCTTGTGCTGAGTTCACCATCTTGATATTTTTCTGTTATTTTTAAATTAGCTTCACTTTATTTTGCTTTCTTAGAATTTTAGATTAAGTTAACATTAAATTGGGTTGTTCTTACAAATGAAGGTAAATATACATGTTCCAGGATAATGGTGCAAGATCGAATCTGGGTTGGTTTACTGTAAATCTGAGATTTACTCTTCCGTAGATTTTTGTTCCCAGTAGAAAGAAGTTCCCTGAAGATGGGCTCCAGCATGAGTCTGAAAGTAAATCTCGGGTCCTGGTAACCAACACAGATTCAATCTTATCTTGTTCTTATCCTATGTGTATGGCAATCTCTTAGGAAAAAAATGGTTGCCACTGGTAATTATAGCTAAGTGACTCCATTTCTCAAATTCATCAGATTATTTCATCTTAGTACTCATAAAGTACTGAAAAGTTATTTAATGAAAAAAAAAAATTTATGGGAGGTAAGGGTAGCAAAGATGATTAAAAAGAGAAGAATAGGTTTTCTTATAAAAGTGCTTTTTCTTTTTCTGGAACAAATAAAACACAAAAATGGGTTATTTTAGTCGTTGTAAAAACTGCAATGAGATTAACTTAAATGACAGAAAACAAGAAAATGATAATGGAAATGATAATTTATTGGATTTTTAAACATTCAGATTTCCTTACCTAATGACCACTAATTCAGTAATCATTTATATGGTTACTGAACTTATGACAATGTTGAATGACTGGTATTTACATACATGGTCTTCATACATTGGTCACAGCATTCCTGTGGTTACATGATTGTCATTTGTACTTTTTTGCTTTTTTTTTCCTATGAGAAAGTTAACAGGAAAGCTGGCAGGAGATAAAAAATGCTGATGATATGATGTCCTCACTTGATAATTTTTGCCCTCAAAAACTATAGTGGCATTTTTAAAGAATTAAAAAAAATACTGATACTGAAAATAGGAGGAGGAAGAAGTATGTTCATATCCTTAAGTTATTTATACAAATAATAAAGGCAGGAACAAGCAAACAAATAAATACAGTAAACTGTATATATTTTATATTTATATAAACTGTATAACTTTATAGTTAAAGTATAAATGATACATTTCTAAATTAGAAAAAATATAATTAATGAAAAACATTCTGGAGTAAAATAATTTGTTTGCATAGCATACCAGGGTTGGACAAGGTTGGGCACATCAAATGCAGCCAAACAAATCAATTTTTCTTGTGCAACTATCAAAGCTCAATATCAGCCAAAGTTTAGTAACAAAACATAGTATTTTGGTAACATAACTGCTCATTAAAATATAGTTGGATACAGATACACGGTTAATGCATTAAATCTATAGTAAATTGTTTTTTTTTAAACCATAAAAACAACAATCCCAAAAGGCTTGCGAAAGGATTGACATTCTGTTCTGGAAACAACAGCAAACCTCACTAGAACCCCTTTAGAACCCCTTTATTTCTCAGCAGACAAAAATTCTTGCCTGCCTTCCCTCCCTCCCTCCCTCCTTCCCTCCAGGAGTTGGTGAGCCGTACAAAAGAGTATTCATTCATTCATTCATTCATTCATTCATTCATTCATTCATTCATTCATTCAATTTATATGGACATCCAGTTCAGTTATATGGATTTGGCTAACAAGCTACAAAACACATAAAACTAACAATAAAAAATAATATCCACAAAAGGAGCAGCTGAAGAAAAAAAATACAAGTCAGGCTCTATTTATTTTATTTTTATTTATTTATTAAATTTATTTGCCATCTATCTTGTAACAAAATGACTCTGGCTAGCTTACAGCATTAAAACATTAAAATCTTAACAAATATTTCTAAAATAATAAAAATGGAAATCCTAATCGTGATAAAATTATAGTTAAAACATGGAGAAGGAACAGGATGTACGGGGGAGGAGATGGGATTGCCTCTTAATTCAACAACCACCTCCAATGTGATGTTTCCCCATTAAGGCCCCAGGCCATCTGGCAGAGTCAGGTCTTCAGGTCAGAAGGATGGGAGCCAATCTCAGCTCAGGGAAGCGGAGACAGGAGATGTTCCAGACGGCAAGACCCCTGATTGGGCCCTCAGCATGCCTCCTCTGCTAGCGGATGGGGCAGGCCAGTCCTCATGGTATTCTTCAAGTAACCTGGACCTGTGCCATGCAGGGTTTTAAGATAATAACTAATAACTTGAATTGCACCCAGAAACAGAACAGCAGCCAGTGCAGTTCTCAGATCATGGGGTCATCCAAGGGACCCCAAGAACTGCCTATGCTGCCACACCTTGCATCAATTGAAGCTTCAAGGGTAGCCCCATGTCAGAGTCAGTGGTGGGATTCAGCCAGTTTTCACCCATTCGGCCGAACATGTTGTGAACTTTTTGTGTGGTTCGATGAATCAATTGATCCCACCACTGGCTAGCCCTGCCCTGTCCACTGTGGTTGCCATTCAGGGTGGGGAGGCTGCAGAAGCATGACTGGGAACCTGATCAGCTGGGAGGCTGCTCTCCCCCCCCCCCCNCACCATTCCCTCACTAACCTGCTTTCCAGCTCCATTCTCTGGCATACAAGGCAACAAAAGAAGACCATGTGACTACCAGTCAAACCTTTCAACTTTGAGAGATATTCCCCTCCCCCCCCAAAAAAAGTTAGAAGGAGGGCTGATTCTGCGCTTGGGAGCAGAATTCGGAGGGCTGATTCTGATTCGGAGGGCTGATTCTGCGCTTTTCTCTTCTTTCTCCTCTCAGCTAATTGTCGGAGGCTTTTTTTCTTTCTCTCAGCTTTTACTACCGGTTCAGCTGAACCGGTAACATACCACCACTAAAAATGGACAGCTGTTTTGGAGTCATGGTTATGTTGCAGCACAAGGGCTTTTGGGCTTGCTGATACATAGACTTTGGCCCCTACCATGCGAGGTCATTTCATAAGGTGACGTCATCTTCATGCTACTTGTATCAGTCATCATCAGCCATGATGTTTGGATGAGGTCATTGGCCATCTGGGGCTTTGTTTTGCTCTGTGCCTGGGTGATCGTGGGAGAAGCTATTTGGCTAGAGGAGATGATGGAATTGATAACTCCTTTTGGGTACTGTTGTGTACTGCAGTTGCCTGGATAGTGCATCAGCCAGGACATTTTTCCCTCCTGGCAAGTAACAAAGGCTGAAATTGAAATGATTGAAGTTTAGTGTCCACCATACTTGCTTCGGTGATAATCTTCATGGTGTTCTTAGTGCCTCTAGGTTTTTCTGATCTGTACTCACCTCAAAGGGAATTTTGCTGCCCTCAGATGTTTCAGGTGATCAGTGCCCAACACACCACATTCCCAAACTGTCCACCTGCAAAAGGCTCATCCAGATCAGGGTGTTTGACAAGGGGTTTGGTAGCAGATAGTTATTGAAGCTTTTCAAAAGCTGCCTGGCACTCCATAGCATAGTAGCTGGCTCAGTTGGGGTTTTGCCCCTCCTTTGGTTTTAAGCAGTTGGTGATTGATAGCATGACTTGTGCAATGCAGGAATGAACTATTGGTAAAAATTTGCAAACCTCCAAAAGTTTTGAAGTTGCTTCCTTGTGCTGGGGGCTTTCCATTCAAATACGGCTTGCACCTTTTCCAGGTATATTTCTGCTCCTTCATGGGAGATGCAGTAATCCAAGTAATCCAGTTTGGTATTGTGGAACTCGCATTTGGATAGCTTTCCGTATAGTTGCACTGAATGAAGTTTTTTGAGGACTGCTCTTACTAGTTTAACACGTTCATCCATAGTTTCAGTATAAATTAAAATGGCATCTAAATAAACCAAAACACTTTTATATAGGTGCTCATGTGGTACTTTGTTTATTAGCTGCATGAACACAGCGAGTGAACCTTGTAGGCCAAATGGGAGGACTTGGAACTGAAAACATCCAAGTGGGCAATTGAAAACTGTTTTCCATTTGTCTCCCTCTGTGATGACCCAGGGTGGGATACAAAAACAACACAGGCACAAAAACAGGTGAAGTCCCTTTCATTCTTTCAACTTGGCTTCAAAGCTCCAAACATCCTTGACTGGAGACAACACACCTCCCCCACAAACAGTTGCAAAAGGGAGGAAATGCCATTTAAACTAAAAATACCTATGGATTATAACTAGGAAAAAACAACACAAACCGCACTGAAGCAATTAAGGGAACCAGGCAAGATAAGGGCTTGAAAACGTCCACAGATATTTGAATACACACTAGGAAGGACGCCAAACTCATGTAAGAAGGGACAGACTAGAAATATTTTCACGCTTTGTTTCCAGCACTGGCTCATGCGCAGTCCATCCTTTCAAATAGTTCTCACAGCTGCAGCCCATGAAGGGGATCAAGACCCTTTCCTCCCCCTGTAGACCATGGCATTCACATTTCTCCCTTGTCCTCTCCTCCCTGCTTACCCTAGGATAGAGAGGGGATGAACCTGGGTCCTCCTCTAACTGCCCAGCTGGCCTGTGCCCTTCCACAACCTCCGGAGCCACACTTCCACTCCCTGTCAGCTGTTCCTCCTCTCCTTCAGAGTCAGTCTCCAACAGGGACATGATACCCTCCTTGATTTGCACCCTATAGTATCCCTTCCTCAAGTGTAGTTCGGTGAACATTTTTCCTTTTACCAAATCGCTCAACATGTCTTTCACCAACAGCAAGGGATATACATTCTCCACACAAATTGCATTCAGTCTGGGATAATCAATGCAGTCTTAGAAACCCATTCTTTTTTCCCGGAACACTGGGATGGCTATGCATGGTTTTGCTGGTGAGTTGAATCCCCTGGCTAAGTTCTTGTCAATAAAAGTTCTGAGCTTGTCCAACTCTCTTGGTGTCATAGAGTAAAGCCTGGGCTTCAGTAGTTTGGCCCCGGGTAGAATCTCGATTGCACAATCTATGGGTTGGTGGTGGGGAGAAGTATATGAAACTCCCATTTTCTAAAGACTTCTTCCAATCCCCAGTATTTGTTAGGAATGGTGCTGATGGCCTCTTTCCACTCTTGGGTCGAAGAGTAAAATAATTTTCCCTTTCCTTTTCTTAGCAAGATGGCTGTCTAGTTTCAGCTTTCTGCTCTGGGTTTTGCTGGCAGATTTTAATACTTTTCTCTTCTAGACTATGGTTGGGTTCCATTTCACCAGCCAAGCCAAAAATGGGATGGTCCATGCCCAAAGCTATAATGAATCTAATGGTCTCTTCACAGGGTCCCATTTTTGCTCCTATCGGTTCAGTCAAAAAGGTCACTGGGCCTCCCCTGCTAACAAGCCATCTAACCGCAAAAAGGCTATAAGTTTTTAACTCCTAAAGTTACAGTCCAAGCCTGCCCACTGCATTTGGGCTATCTAGATAGTAGGCACACCCAGAGTGCAGTAAAGCTGTCATCATGCCCCTGTACCCCAAGAAACCTACCATTAATTCTATGCTGATTAGGGGGGCATATACCATAAGGTCATCTTCTCCACTGTTGCTGTTTTGATCCAACTTCAGGACTTTGATCAGAGTTCCCTCACCATTGCTGGATAGTGGCATGAACTCTATGGTCTCAACCCCTCTTAGCGCTCCCTCTTGGGATTTAAAGTGGTTTTAGTCTTCTTGGAAGTCTTGCAAGAGGCAATGGATGTTTGGTGATGGGAAAGACAATCAGCCATTCAGTGGTTAGCTTTGCCACATAGGAAGCATCCCATGCTTCACCAACTAGGGATGGGGACCCCTTATCCCATCCAGGCTGAATCTTTCTTCTCTGGGGTATAGGAGTTTTGTTGTTCTTGGCTGGTACGTTTTTGAAACACTGCCAAGTCAGTCTCCACCTTGCTGGCCAACATGTACCACTGGTGGAGGGTTTAGGTGCCCCTCATGAGAGACAGGTATAGAAGACCTTGCAGTTTAATCTGTCTCAGAAGCACTTGATCAGCCTTGCCTGGGGACTGTCTACTAGTCAACTGGCTAGGCTCCAGAAATCTTGGAGGTAGACTGCAATGGGCCTTTTGCCTTGCCTGATAGATTTTATAAGGGTCATTTGCCTTCTGAGTCACTAAGGAGTCCTCAAACCTCTGCCTTTGGGCTAACATTTTCTTAGATCAAAATGGTGTAGTTCTTCAGTGTCGTTGTCATGCAGGGCCACAAGCCATTCGGGCCCCCTCTCCCTCCAAGGCAGTGCAGCATACTCTGCTGGGTAGCCCACCAGATGCATCTCTTATTCATCCATGTAATGCCACACTTAAGCCAGGAAGAACATCAACTGCTTCGGATTCCTGTTGTATTTCACCCCCTTCCTTGGTGGTCGGTGTTCTCCTCAGCCTGGGAAAGTGATTGGTGCTAGGGAAGCAGCCAGTCCCAGTAGGGCCACTGGTGCCACTGATTGCTGGTGCTGGTGCTGGCAAAGTGACAGGTGCTGGAGGGGTCTTGGTGCCAGTGGGACAACCAGTATCGGTGGGGCAGGAGCAGGCTGAGTGTCTTCCCTTGTTGGATTTGGTGCCAGCACCAGGGTAGATTGACCTGGTTGGTCAAGGAGCCTAAACTCTGGGAATTTGAGGAAGTTGATGTTCGAGGGTCAAAGATTGGGGTTGCTTCCGGGATGGCTCAAACAGCTCTGCCAGAGGCAAACTCTGAGTACTTGTCCGATGGTTATTCCTGAAGAGGGCTTCCTCTATCTTGTCTAATTTTCTGAACCCCCACGACTAGCAGGGTTTGCTCCATCTAGAAAGGCTTCCTGGCACACTTTGCGGAACACAGGCAATAGCATCGGCTTTCCCCCTGTTGCTTTGGCTCAAGTTGGCTGTTCCCTGTTGAGCTCTCAGGGTTTTGGGTTCTCCTTTCATCCTAAAGTCTTTCATCTCTTTTTTCTCTTGTTTCAGGATAGCATTTCTGTGATCGTCATTAGTTCTGGGAAAATTGGTACTGCAGATCTGGCTTAATATTAGACTTAGTCCAGCCTGGTTTCTTAGGAAAGAAACATTCTCAACTCCATTCTTAGCTAAAAGGTTACTTTTGCTAAAAGCCAAGTGGTTACAATAGCAAAGCCAGATCTACAAGTTTACCAGCTAAGATTTCCAATTAACTTTCCCTTCTCCCTCCCCAGTATTATCTCTCCACTGTCCAGTCATATTCGAAGTAGTTGTTTTGGTAACTGTCCCTGCAACAATTGGGTAAATGGATAGTCATTGCATTCCATTCCCAGGTCCACAGTCTTGGGATGTCTTGGGATGGCATGTAGATCATTTTCGGTTTCTCTCCTGTCTTCCCACAGCTTCCTCCCCTCATGGTTTATGGCAGACTGGCATTTAGCGAAGCATAGGTGCAAGCAAAGGCAAGCCAGTTCTGACATTTAAGTATACAATCTAATGAAGAAAAGGCTTAGAGAGACCTGATAGCTGTCTTATAATACTTGAAGAGCTGTCTCAGGGAAGAGGGGGCCAATTTATTCTCCATAGTGCCTCAGGGCAGACAAGAAGCAATGGATGGAAACTCATTAGGTTCAACCTGAAACTAAGGACGAATTTCCTGAAAGTGAGAACAATTAATCAATGGAGCAGCTTGCCTCCCAGAGTTATGTGTGCATAAGAAAGAGGGACTTGAAGATGTGACTTGAGGACATGCCTTGATTGAGAAACTTTTGATATTCTGTGTGGGGTTAGAATGAGTGGACACATAATACCGATGATCAGATACAAAAAGAGTGTCATAGGGAAGATAACAATGCACTGCATTACATAAATACAACAATTAGAAATAATGGGTACAAGTGTGCAGCTACTAACATATTATTTAAATACTGTATAAGGAACAATAAAGGAATAATCTACCTAGTGGTGACATCATCATCTCTAGAAAGTTTAAGAAACTAATCTGTCATTTTTTAAAGACAATTTAACCGATTTTCCTGCAGATTGTAGAGGATTGGCTTAGATGATTCTAATGGTCCCTTCCTCCATAATCCCATGTTTCTGTAGGCATTATTTTCTGTATTCAGTTATATTCTTGATTAAAATATGAAAGAGTGTATTTATTTTAGATTTTTCCTCCACCTCCTAGTAAAGGTTTTTGAATTTGATAGTCATAAAAAGATAATACCGTGAAAGCAGCAGGGATTGAGAAGAAGTTAAGTATCTTTTTAAATTCAAATGCAAATATAATAGAGAATATATCATTTTGTCACATGGTTTTATTGTAGGCAAAATAATTTATTGGAATTAATTTTTCTCTGCACTTTTTCACATTAAATTAAAACTTTGTATGGCTCTGGAGAAGTTTTCAAAGTCTCTCTATCCAAATGTTTGATTCCCTATGATGTTTATACTTTAAGCAACTGTGAATATTCTCTAATTAGATAATTACTTTGGAGAGAGCAGAGCTACAAACAGGAGGTGCTGCTTAAATTCAAGAAGGGAAAATAGAAAAATTAATTCTATGAAATGGAATGCCCCATTGCTTTATGGCTATTATAGCCGTAACATTTTACATTGAAGTATCTGAAGTTTAAAATGAAATGTCTAATATAATTTGACACCCAGTAACATGAAGCCTGTGACTTGGTCCTTAGAGAATATCTAGACAATTCATTGACTACTTGAAATTGCTGCATGCTTGACAAAGAAAATTACACAACTGCATCACTTTTTATTTAAATGCTAACTTAAACAGAACTAAACGCTAAAAATTTAAAAAATGAGCTTTGAATTTTGTATTTAATAGTTTCAATACTATGTAAAAAGTACTCTTTTATTTACTTGTATTTTTGATGACACAAATAATTTTAGCAGTTCTTTAGATTCTTTATAGGGACACAAGTATCAAGCTTTTATGCAATTTAAACTGTTTATCACTTTAATAGGGACACTGAGACATGGACTTTGGTTTGTAAGTGAAGATGTGCCAGAATATGCCTCCTTATTTCAGTGTGGTAACTTGATATTTTACATAGATTCGTGAATAATCAGCCTTGCAGTAATTATTGACTAAGCAATTTTGCTGTATCCAATTTGAAGACATATACAAAAATAAAAATCATGGGTTTGGCAATGCATTTATATGCTATTGTGGAGTCATTTGGCTTCTGTACACTCATTTTTTCAATATTAACGCTATTTTATGTCAAAATACATATTTGTCATTTTAATACATTGCATAACTAACTTTTTTGTTGTTCTAATTCTTAATTCACTCAATTGAGCAAATCTTAAATTTTTCTTGTATTTTTCTTATACGTATTATGTTCAGAGTTGTCAATCCACAATTCACATTTGTCAGACCACAGTTGTCAATCCACCATGGAACTGATATTGTAGACAGAACAGATTTTTACCTGAAGCCTCTGCCCATTCTAAATCTTCTCTACCCAGATGGAGGACCCTTTGAGGGAGAAGTGGAGTGTAAAAGAATAAAAGTAAAATTGTACAATATTAGAGATATGTTATCACATTGATGTATCAAATGAATGCAGTTCAGTATTGAAAAATGCATGCTAACAGCAAGCCAGTAGAGCTAAATGGTTGGAGGGAGATGAGCGATGAAGGTCATGTGTCCACTTAATGTTTCACTTGTAATACAAAGACATTTGGTAAGGTTTTTAAAATGGGACATGTAAAACTATTGGCAGTTGATGTAAGTGCAAAATCCTTAATATTGCTGAGCATGTAGAAATATGAGGGGCACAACTTAAATTGCCCGGTGCCAAGCCGCAGCCTATTTGGAACCTGGCTGCAGAAGTGATGGGCAAGCATCCATGAAAAAAATTGCATTTGTGAAAGTGGTATGCACATTAGGGCATGTCACATTTTTCAATTTTTAATTTCCAAATGTTAGGGGTGCTCAAAAGTTGTGACATGCTTTGGGGATTCCACAGACATTTTGGCTACTTTAATATAATTTAGATGTGCTTGGTAGATAACTACATAAATATCATAACTTTTCAGACCAGCAATTCCCCAGCAAACAATTCAGATCAGCAGTTCCCCAGTACCTTCAAAGAAAAACATTATTCTTCACTCCAGAGAAAGGCTCAAAAACACTTGTCTTTTTCCAGTGATGTTTTGAACACTATAAGCAGTTTGCCCAGCATCTGCAGAGTAGATTTTCCTTGCCCTCTAGTGATAGCTGGGGCTGCTGGTTGTTGAGAAGAGATAATGGTCAAATGACTTCAACTTTAGAGTTAACATATTGGGGTAGCGTCAAAAGGGCATCACCTAAAAATTTTTCCCCTTTGGGAGATACCGCAATGTAAAATTAAAGCGGTTATTGAGTCCAGCAGAATTGTTTGGGGGCAGCTTCTGGGAGTTTTCAATACTTCCAGACTTTTGTGGCCTGTCCATTCATTCCCCCTCTTTAATCCTTACTCTGTAGTCCTGCAAGTCCAGTTTTGTAAAGATTCTCCCCTTTGCCAAGTAGGTTAGCATATCCTTCATTAAAAGTAGAGGGTAAACTTGCTCAATGCAAATCACATTTAATCTGTGGCAAACTACGCATAGACGAAGAAACCCATCTTTCTTTTCCCAAAATAGCATTAAGGTGTCCATTCACGCTTTCTCTGGCTGAACCCTTGCTGCAGGTTTTTATCTATGAAGGCCTGGATCCCTTTGAGCTCTCTTGGGGTCTTGGAGTACAGTATGCTTGGTCAAATTGGACCCAGTCATAAACTCTATAGAGCAATCTATGGGATGGTGAGGAAGGAGCAAGTTCAAGCCCTTCTCACTGAAAGTGTCTTGTAAGTCTCAGTTTTCCTTGAGGATTTGGAAGTCTGACTGTGTGCTCTCATGCCAAGGCCCCATTCTTCCCTTTTGACTTTCCACCAAATGGTGTGAGGCTAGTTTCTTTTTGGGCTATCTCTCAGGTGTCTTCTGCCAAATTTTTACTATTCTCCTTCTCCCATTTACACAGGGATTCCATTTCAGGAGCCATGCCAGACCCAATGCGAGGAGTCTCTCCATGCCTGGTGCCATAGTAAAGCTCAGAGTTTCTTAATGGGACCCCTTCATTTCTATAGGTTCTGTGACCAATGCCATGCCTCTTTCCAGCTATTGGTCCATCCAACTGGCAGAAAGCCACAGGTACTTTAAGTTCCCTGAGTCACAGACCCAATTTTTCAACTAAGCCAGGGTTGACCAGTCATTTGGTGCAGCCCGAGTCCAGGAGGATAGCCAGGTTCTCCCTACTCCTTGAGGAAAGTAGTACTAATTCTGTAGGGATTGTATCACAGGACAACTTATCAAAGGCTCATCATCTGTGTTGGTGTAGCTCCCTGTTGATTTGCTCCCCATTGGGCTCCTGACTGATGTGATCAGTGTTCCCACTCTATCACCAAGGGATGGGGTGTACTCAATGACCATAACTCCTTTAGAACCATCTCCTGGGTCCTCTGGGCAGGGGTGTGTGTGTTTACCATCTTCTTTGAGAGCCTTGAGGCTGGCTTTGACATTGGGTGCTGCCTGATGTCAATCTTTTCTTGAGATTTCTTCTTCTTTAAACAATTACGTTTTCTTACCCACATTCTCAAGACACTTCAGCACATCAAGGAAATGTGGGAAAGAAAACAAAATCTGAGGAGGTTGGTAAAAATCCGAATGTGGATGAGAAAAGAGCCTGGGGTTTTTTTTCAGCAAAAAACCTTCATGAAATTGGGAGATATAATTTCAGTATGCTATTGGTTTGAATTAGTATGCATTTCACTTTGTAAAAAAGAGTTGCAGATTTCAATGATATTTATTCAGTCAGACAAATATTTCTCATTTTTAAAGAAGAAGCAACTTTTCCTCTGAGTCTGTTATAAAATTAGATGGTCAGCAAGTCTGATATTGCCTTGAGCCATGTGCCTTCAATTTTAAATCAAGAGAACTGTATAGAGAGCAAGCAAGAACAGAGTTACTGTTTTACATGTAAGCTTCAGGCAAGAGATCAGAATAAATGGCGTAAAAAGAATATTCTTAAGATTCTAACTTCTGTTCAGCAATACTGAGATTTCTTTAAATTAAATAATTAAAATTATATAAAACTTTGAAATATTAAGCCCCTGTCATACAGCACCAATGGATGGAAAGAGGATGTAAAACGGAGAGAAACATTTGCCATCCGTTGGTTAATGCGATGCATCCATTCTGTACACACTGCATCTGTTTTTCATACGCTCTATCCGTCCAGCATCCGTCTACTGACATTTCATCCGCTCAAAAAGTTTTGAGCTGCACAAAA
>BHFT01046845.1:0-44232 GCA_004320025.1 Laticauda laticaudata
TTCAGTCTGTCAAGTATCTTTGCCAAAGCTGGGGTCTCTCCCGGGGGCTGGCTTTTATATCTTAGTACAGACTCAGTAATGATGTCATAGGAAGGAGTCAACCCATCCTGGGCTCTCTCGCAGCATAGATAGAAAGGGCATTCATGGTAATTTCTACCATATGTGCTTAGTTTTTATAGCCATAATAATAATACTCCTTATTTAATACTTTTATTGCTGAGTAAATCCATGTGGTTGAACTCTGTGGTACATTTCTGAGTGGGCTTGAAGCGACAGCACTACTGAATGGACTTAGAAGAGACAGAACTATCCTTGTTAATATAACTGAAATGAGGATAGAGGATGCTGAGTGACCTATATGATGCTCTAAATCCTGAGAGCAGAAATGTCCAGAGATTTACAGACACAGAGGATTGGAAGGAACCTTGGAGGTCCTTCTAATCCAATTGTCAGCCCACGCCAGGAATTCTCTACATATGATTCCAGCAAATGGCTATTGACTCTTTTCTTGAAAACTTCTAGTGAAAGAGAGCAAAAAGGGAAAAAAAGTCATCAGCACAGATCCCATGATTCCAAAAGGCAGATTGTTCCATTAGTTAAGTGCTCCTTTAGTCAGAAAATTACTTCTTGTTTTGAGTTTGTATCTCCTTCTGTCAGCCTTCATCCCAGTTCAATCAACTCACACAGTGACTTTTTAATAAGAATTAAACCCAAATCTGCACTTTCTAGGTATAAGCCCTTTGCTTTATCTACTACTTTTTTTCTTTTTTGGTGCTTCAAGTCAGTGTTGACTCCTGGTGATTTCCTGGACCAGCTCCTCCAGTTTGAGTATCAGTCAGAGCCTGCCTCAGTTTGGTAACAGCATGCAGATTTTAACACTGAGCGTTACTTTGAGTGGGAGATAGATGCAAATGCAGTCTTTCTCCTCCATGCTGCTATGAGAGTCCAGGAATGGGTAAGACTCCTCCCTCTGATGTCATTGAGCTGAGTCTACCATAGTATAAAAGCCAGCCATACTGCTAGCTCCCCAGCTTTTTGACTCAGCTCCTTGAACTTCAAAGAGCTAGTGTCTCTGGAGTTTTGCCTACTCACGTAGCAGCTACCTCAAACAAAGAAAAGAACAAAAGGGGGAAAAAAGTCATCAGCACATCTCCCGGGGATCCAGTGGAGCTGTGCCATTGAGGAGAGTGGGAATCCACTCTCCTTCAGCATTGACACTTCGGCGCTGGGGCTTTGGCTCACTTAACTGTGAGTACTTGCAGAGTGCTTGACAGAGCCTTCCCAGAGCAGCGATTCACGCTCCACAGTTGATATTCAGAGTGCTAGTTCCAGCACCTCTCAGCTGTTTCCTAAGCCGCTGTGATCACTTGGTACCTTTGCTGGACCCATGCAGTGTTTTTGAGGTGGGCATTCTACCCAGGGCCCACAGCATGTGACGGATGGCCATTTTGAATTGGGCCCAGAGCACATGGCAGTCGGCCATTTTGAACAGGCCTCACATTAATGTAGCTACTTTGGGCCTCACAGTGGGGAACCAGCTCACCTAGATCACCTTACAGGCAGTAAGGCAACACGTTTTTCAAGAGGCTGATGGCGCCTCTTATGTCAAACTTTTTTTGGCAACATGGAGAGCAATATGTCCCATTCTGACCATCCTACTCTTAAGGAAGCCCATTGTTCTGAAGTTTCCATGAGGCCATTAAAGAAGAGAAGACAGTGAGAACATTCTGCAAAAAGGGAAGCTGCAGCCAAGATCAGGGCTAAGAAGGTCTCAAAATCAGAACTCAGGGCCCAAAAAAGAAGGTATGCTGCATTGGAGAAGCAATTTGCTATGACCCTGGAACAGATGGAGGAGGTGGAGCCAACAGTCCTTTCAATCAGGGGATTTGCAGGCCAGCCCACAAGCTGTGGCCAGGGCTAGAGATGCAGAAACTACTTTTACCAGTCATCTACAGGCGTGGTCCCCAGAGAGAGTAGATGAAGAGTTTTTCCCTCAAGATTTGACTAGGTCTGGGCCTAACTTCAGACAGGCAGCCTGGGTTCCAGGAGCTTCCAATTCTCAAGGTTATTTGACCCAAGGTGGCCATAGGCCTAGGGTGGAGGCCACCTTCATGCCCACTGCTGCTGGTCTTCCCCCAGTGGATCCTCCCACAGGCAGCATGCTTGATGATATTAAGGACATAGTTTTGGTGGCTATTAGGTAGGAGATTGCTGAGGGGTTCAGGGTTTATTTCAGTCCTTCTTTCAAGTGGTCCTTCCTGTCTAGAGAGAGTTTTCTAGACCGCATATGTATAGTTGCCCTTTCACTCATTCTGAATGGGGAGAATATGAGGACAGGAGCTATAGGAATCCTTCTGAGCATAGTCATTCCACCATGTCAGAGGAAGAGGAAGGTGAGATTAGGGATTCTAATCTATCAGAAGAAGAAGGGTTGAGGCCTGAGCAGCCCACCTCTGCTGCTGTTTTCAACCTATCATTGTTTAAACTGCTCCTGCACAAGGTCTTAGTCACCGCTCAGTTAAGTCCTTAGGAGGTGGCACCAGAACTTCAAGTGGAATCTTCTGGCCATAGTGATTCCTTATTTTCCAAACCAATGGTCATAACTGAAGTGCTTCTATCTCTATTATTCCTCAACCTGGTGCGAGACCAATGCGCCTCCCCAGCTTCAGGGCCCCATCTCAGGACAGGCATTTTTATAATGTGGCCCCTCCTTGGCCAGTGCCCCCCTAGTGCCTCCAGTAGATGCCCTGGTGGTTGCCTCCTTTTTAACATCTGGCACTCCAACAGAGCCAGAAGATGTCCTCAAAGCTGAGGATAAGAAGTCTGAACAGATCCTCAAGTACATTCATCAGGCTGCAGCTTGGGCAGTCTGGGCTTCTACTGCAGCTTCCTTCTTTATGAGGTCGGCACTATGCTGGCTGCATCAACTGCAGGATTATTTGCCAACTAGTGATTTCAGGTCTCACCAAGACTTGAATAAGATCATCACTGCAGCAGAATTTACAGCTGATACCACATTAAATTCGGCAAAATTGCCTCAAGGGTGATGGCATCCTCGGTGGTGGCAAGATGTCTGCTGTGGCTACATAATTGGCAGTCAGACTTCTGCCACAAATGGAAGCTATTGCTCACGTTACACGTCATGCCTCTTGCTCACGTGAGAGTCTGTTTGGGGAGGCCCTGGAACCTTACCTGGTAGAGACCAGGGACAAAAGAAAGATCCTTTCAATGGTAGGGAAGAAGTCGGATTTTCATCAGGCTCGATACTTCCGACCTTCCTCCTTTCGATCTGAGTCCAACACTCATTTTTCTTAGGGGCAGGGGGCATTCCCTCTTTGCCAGGAGCATCAACCTGAATGAGCAGGCAGACAGCAGCAGTTTGTTGGTAAATAGCCCTTTCGAGGAGGAGGAGGAAGCCATTCGTTTTAATACTCCAAGTGACTTCCTTCCCTCCCCTCCCATCAGAGGCTGTCTGGCTTTCTTCACCTCCAGATGGGAGGAGTCAACATTGGATGCCTGGGTGCTCTGGACAGTAAGGTTGGGTCTTCGACTTGAGTTCCTCTTCTCTCCCCAAGTTTTTTGTTTGTTGTCCAATATCTCAGGACAGGTCCAGATGGGCCCTCATGGAATCAGCCATTCAACATCTAGTGGACATAAGAGCCATCCAGGAAGTTCTGGAGGATCAGCGGGGGCTAGGATTCTACTCTTGGCTCTTCACGATCCCAAAGGCCTTGGGGGGCTGGGTGGTGGTGGAGAGCAGTTCTCAACCTCAAGTCTTTGAACAAGTTCATTCCTACAGGTGCTTCAGGATACAGTCTCTCCACTCTATCCTGGAGAGCGTTCGGGAGGGCAACCTCTTCTCATCCATAGACCTCATGGAGGCATACCTCCATATCACAATCTGGCCCTCTCACTGCCAGTTCCTGCGCTTCTGATACAACAGTCACTACCAATACTGGGCCCTTCCGTTCAGCCTCTCATCAGCCCCCAGGATCTTTACCAAGGTCTTGGTAGCATTGGCAGCATCCCTTTGAGCTTTATCTGTCAGGGTCCAGTGCTACCTAGATGATATCCTGATCCAGTCATCTTCAATCCACTCCACCAACCACGATCTTCAGACCACAATGCGCTCCTACAGAACCACATAAGTTTCAAAAAAAGTCATCTGCTTCCATCTCGGGGCAATCATCAACACAACTCTCTATGAGGTCTTTCTGTCTCCTGATCACCGAGAGAGTCTGAACAACTTGATATACTGGATTTGACAGCAGCACACAGTTCCTCTGTCTCTTGTGTCCCAGCTCCTCAGGAAGATGATTTCCTGTATTGACATTGTACCATGGGCCCATCTCCATGCTCAAGCTCTGCAATGGTTCTTGCTACCATTTCAACACGTGGGAAACAGCCACTCTTCCATCAGGGTCCAAGTTCCTCCACAGATCCTTCGTTCTTTCTGGTGGTGGCAGTCCCAGGCCATCAGGAAAGGCAATTTTTCAGGAACCGGACAGGATCATGATTATAACAGATGCCAGTCTCTATGGCTGGGGGGTGCTCATCTACAAAGTGGATTGTTCTGGGGTATTTGTCCCAGGCAGACAGGTCCCACCCTATCAATTGGCTAGAACTCAAGGCCATGTTCCTAGCTTTAAGTCACTTTCAGGACAAGATGACAGGGTCCCATGTTTTGATCATGATAGACAATGTGGCCACCATGGCTCCTGGCAACAGACAAGGGGGACCAGGTCCAAAGCCTTGATGAAGGAAGCCGAATGTCTGGGTTGGTGGCATCTTCTATCCTCAGGGCAGACCACATCTCGGGGGTTGACAACACCCAGGCTGGCTGGTTGAATCAGACCAAGGTCGACCACTCAGAGTGGAACCTTCATCTATCCTTGTTCCAGGAACTGTCCAACAGATTTGGATCCCCAGTAGTAGACCTTTTCGCCAATGCGCAGATAGGCAGATTCTTCACCAGGTTTCCTACCCTGGCAGTGGAGGGGACGAAAGCACTTCAGAGCAGAGGGCCTCCAGATCTCCTCTATGCCTTTATCCCTCTTCCTATCATTCTGCCATAGTTCGGAAGATGTTGGAGGAGAAGGCGGAGCTGATACTTTTGGTGCCTCATTGGCCCAGGTGGCCCTGGTTTGCCAACCTGATAAACCTGTCATTCGTCCAATCATGGAGGATCTTGGCCAACAGGATTTATCTCAGCCAAGGAGCCTTAATCCACCCAGAACCTCAGTGGTTCCAGTTGGCCCTATGGCGCTTGAGTAAAAATCTCTGAAGGAATCAAATTTACTAGATAGGGTGATTAAAACCATCCAGGCAACACGTAAGCCATCAACCAATCGCATCTATGATGCGACCTTGAGAACTGTTTGCAGTTGGTATTCTAAGGTGGTCTGGGACCCCATATCTCCTTCTGTCGCAGATGTGTTGATGTTCCTACAGGAAGTTCTAGATAAAGGGCTCTTGCCTAACACTCTCCATTGTCAGGTGACGGCTTTGTCCTCAGTTTTGTCATGGGATAAGTATACCTCTTTATCCACCACCCATCAGTTCACAGATTTTTGAGAGGAGAGGGGAGCCTCTAATTTGCATCACCTGGTAGTTCATAGGTATTCCACTTGGGATCTCCCTAAGGTACTACAGGCCCTGACGGGACCCCCATTTGAACCTGTAAGGTCAGCGGGCCTTCGTTTTTTGACACTCAATGTGGCTTTCTTGGTAGCCATCATGTTGGCCAGAAGAGTGTCAGAGTTGGCTGCTCTCATGGGGAGACAAGATTTGTGCATCTTTCATGAGAACGGAGTTATATTACATTTAGATCCTATCTTTGTTCCAAAGATAAACTCTTGGTTCCATAGGGCAGAAGACATATTCCTACCGGATTTCTGCCCTAAACCTCAACATGAGTTGGCACACGTTGGATGTGCGGAGAGCCCTCCCTATCTATGTTAAAGATACTGCTATTTTTTGTAAGACAGAAGCGATGTTCGTATCCTTCCAACCGACTTCCTTGGGAAGTAAGGCTTCCTCATTCATTATGGGCAGATGGATCAGGGCATGCATTTCCACTGCCTACGAGATTTTATCTCTTCCGGTTCCCAAGAAGCTCTCAGCCCATTCTACTAGGAGGGCAGCAACCTCGGCAGCCTGGGCTACCCAGGCATCTATTGACGAGATCTGCAGGGTGGCTACCTGGGTGTCACCTTCTCCATTTACCCAGCACTATCATCTGGACTCCTTCGCTTCTGCAGAAACAGCATTTGGGAAAAGGGTGTTCCAGAAGGTTCTTCCAGTGTTGGACTGAGCGGACCAGACCGTGACCCTCCCATGGACATGCAGGTTTTGGTATGTCCCATTCCTGGACTCTCAGCAGCGTGGAAGAGAATGGGTGTTGGTATATTTACCTGAGAACGCCCTGCAAGAGAGTCCAGCCCCATCCTGTATTTGTCTGGTCTTGGTGGGGGAGGGTTTTTCTCATTGTTTTATTTTCCAGAGACATGTTATGTCTGTGAAGTTTCTTCACCGAAAAAGCTGGGGAGCCAGCAAGCATGGCTGGCTTTTATACTGTGGCAGATTCAGCCTGATAACATCAGAGGGAGGAATCTTACCCATTCCTGGACTCTAGGCCTTCCCATCTGGATTGCTTGTTGTAGAGTTCTGACATTTTTTTCTCAACAGAAAGAAATAGAATCAGGTAGAAGGCAGATTTTGGAAAATTATCAGCACTTTGAAAATCAAAGGATTTATACTTTAGAACAATTCTAACTATTAATCAGACCACATTCCAGAGAGGCAAAAAACAGGTGATTTGAAGAACAATTTCAGGTATGAGAAAGATGTGTCATTGCTGCTAAGCTGTTAAAGTACTGTTCTTTCTTATATATTTTAAGCAGAGAGTCTCCTGGATTTACTCATTCAGATTTGCCAAAAAAAAAAAAAATNATTTGCCAAAAAAAAAAAAAATCACTCAAGTGTTACTGCAGATGGTTTTTTTTTTGTGCTTTTAGTGATACTTAAAGTTGAAATAAAAGCTTGGCTGGAGACATTAGACTTGTCAATATGCATGACTGGGAATGCTGTGATTGATTTTAAAGCAATGCAGCTCCAGACATCTGTATAAACCTTTCCCAAAAAAGTGTATTTTAACTGAAAATTAGTGTGGTGACTTTACTGGCACACTGTGTTTGCTTATTTGGGATATACTCATCCAATATTTGATAGCTATCACATTAAGTTTAGTTCTGCATGAAAATAAGATTAGAGAATCAAAACAAGGGATTTCTGGAATTTCCCCCACTGCCTGCATCTACTGTATTGTAAGGTGCCCTGCTGTATTTATTTAAAGACAGATCTAGACCCAAAAGCACCTAATCAAACTTTTCTAAAATCTATAATGTGTGTCCTCTGTTTAATCAGGGTCTTCAGTACAATAAGAATCAGGCTTGTTTGAGACTTTATCTAGTTAGATTCTGGTAAAAGGAAATCTTTCAGGGAATCTCCTTGTTAGACTCATTTCAAAACAGCTTATAATTTATCAAGGTATGGCTTTTCAGTTCTGACAATATCTATTTTTGGCCTTCATAAAACTTGAACTGAAATAAAACAGGATTTGGGACCAAGACTTCCAAGCTGACACAGCTGTTTTTTTTTAAAACTTCATTATAGTGTAATCAGCTCTTCTCTACATATTGTTTTACATTGAACATGTCCACACAGGATAATTTTTCCCTGGTGCAAATTGATATGTTATCCTTCTGATGAAAACAGATACACCAATGTCCTTTATGAACATCATGCTTGTGTATACTCAGATACAGAGGTTGAAGTCCTATCTCATATATTATCAAAATGCTCACTTTATATACAGTTGTGAATAAACCTTATATATCTACTGTTAGAAAGCTTGTTTTTATAATTATAAGATGACACTTCTTCACTGATTTTTAGGTTGGTCTAAGAAGGGTGCAAATTTTTTATCAGGGGAATACTTATAGAAGTTATCTGAACTAATCTTCAAATTATGAATTGTTCGAGGCCTTTTTTGTGTGTGAGCCCTTCTTTGTGCTTATGTTCGCATGTGTTTGTGTTTTATCTGGTTATTTGATACATTTTAATGATTGATTTTGGACTGTAAATAAATAAACTAACCATATGTTCTGCCTGAGCCTATGGAACTTCGTTACTTATGGTCTATGGGGGCAGAGTGACTTAACAAGAAGTCATTGTTGCTTCATGACTGCCTCGTGTATAACTAATCAACCAGTGCTGAAAAGTTGACTTTATATCTTGTCCTCACATTTATAACCATTGCAAGATCCCTCGTGTAAGCAGGATCTGGAACTTTTATTACAAGTGGCCATTTATGAGCATTGCAGTATTTCACAGTCATTTCATCACAATTTGTGCATTTCTCAGCCAGTTTCTGACAGTCGATTGAGAAGTGGCAGTAAAGTAAATAGTTGAAAATGAAATGATGTCTCACTTAACAACTGTGTCACTTAGTTGAGAGTTGCCAGTCCTAATGTCTACCTACATCCAGTTGAATATGTAGCAAGTAGAGGAAGCATTTGGGAACAGAGTAGGCTTATGTTGCAATACCTATTTTTCTTTTTGGCTTTTAAATATATCTCTGCCTCCCCCTCAAGCACATGTATTCTAATTTGGAATAAGTTATTGCAGTATGGTTTAGAGAAAGAGGAGAAGATAATTTGAATCAGTCATAAATCCCACCTGGTTTCACATCCTATTAGGGTGAAAGATTTGGATCTGATTTGTTCATTCATTCAAAGTATCTACAGACCCCTAACATGCTAGACATAAATTGTTTCAATTCCTGTCCTCAGGATGCCTCTACAAGGCATTGCATGTCAAAACAACTAGATATAGAAACAGTTTTCCCCCTCATGACGTCATTCTACTGAATATCTAATTCCCATAGTACTGTCTTATGTCTTAAGTATATTTATACCCATGTAGTATGAATGTATTACTGTTATCCTTCTCATCTGTTCCACTACCTTCTCTTATGGGTATCATTATTATGTTTATTACTTCATTATTATTATTATTATTACTTTGTTATTTTGCATGTATGCTGAGAGCTTATGCATCAGAGACAAATTCCTAAGTGTGTCCAACCACACTTGGCCAAATAAACCTGTTCTGTCCCTATCCTTATTCCCATCCCATTTCTATCCCCACTCACCTCAACCAAGTGACTGGGCAGCTGACAGTTCTAAAAATTAAAAACAAGCAATTAAAATATTAACACAATAAAAACACCTTAAAAGTAGATAAGTACAAACAGCAACCTTGATAACTGATCAACTAATAGTAAAGCAAAGTAATGGAGCCATTAACACATTCTGAGCCCTAGGCCCGAGTACCTAGGTGTTGTTTTCCCAGTGCTAGAAATGTTTTTCCCCCTCTCCTTTTCATACTGGGAAATTATACAGCATTCAGGTTTCCTATACATTTACTTCAATTACATGGGGATTTTTTTGGGGGGTGGAAAATAGTATCTTTTGTGATTCCAGTTGACTGAACTGCACGTTTCTTCTACTTTTACAGAGCAATATAAATGGACAGCCTTTTTGGGGGTGTTGTAATTCTAATCTTCCCACAGGGTCCCAAAGGACAAGATAAGTGTAGGGAGGTTCCAGACATAAGAAGGCAATATGATTTAACTGGTTTTCCCAAGTGCAAAATGAACAAATGAAACAATAATGACAGCTGCATTTCTGTAAGATTAGAAGTGCAGCTTAGGAGCCAGTCAATACTTCTAGGATAATGAAACAGATTACAGATATACCTATTAAAGAGGAATAAGGCCTCATTCCTGTCATATCCTCTACCTGTATTATTAGTAATAATACCCCTAGTATTATTATCTCAATCATGTTCAACTAACTAGCTGTTATTGATGGCATATTATAAATCTGACAAAGGGTAGGGTGCATGCCTATAAAAATTACCAGACTAAAAATCAATAGTATTGATATCTTTACATTTTCGTTCATTTATACATGTGATGATTTTTTAAAATCAAGTGTTATCTTTAAATTTTAGATTTAATCTTCTACTCAACATTTCAAAAACAGCTTCTTTGAAAACTTCTGCTTAAATGAATATAGGTTGCCATCTATTAAGATAGACTGTTAACATTGTTAGAAAGCTCTTACCTTTATGAAGTGGTTCTTAGTATGTAAATTGAATCTGCTTGTGGTATATTTGTATGTTTAGAATGTATATGTTTCATCTTAATATATTATGTATGCAATTCTCCTCTAAAATTCAACGGACATTTTCCCCCAAAAAGTTTTGCTTCCTGAAAAACTTTTGATGATTAAGATAGACCACTCAAAAGAACACAAATAATGTACTTAATTGTATAATGTTTCTGACATACACTGCATGAGTTCAACAGGACAAAAACCGTTTTGCTGCTGATCATCACTTCTGCTCAGTGTCCAGTGCTTCTAGCTGCAGTGTTCAACAATATTCAGCCAGCATTGATTGATTTCAGTTTTCCTGATACTGTTTTTTTATCGTGGTGATGTCCTGGTGAAACCTTTCATCATGTTCATCACTTCCTGGTTGCACTTCCTGGTCTTTTATGCTTTGTCAACCATCAGAATATAGTTTGGTGCTCTGTAATTTTGAAATAAATTCCCAACAAAATCCTTGAATGCTTTCCAGGCCATTTCTATAGATCATTAAGAGATCTTCAGATCTTTATTACTGATGTTGTATGGTTTGCACCAATCTGAGTTTTTATGTGAAGTGGAAGTAAAAATATCTCTTTTGAGTCAGCTAGTGGTTCATGTCCATGTTTTTCGGCGGGAATCAAATTCTTTTGGAGTGGCCATTTTTTTTAATACAATGCAAATCTCTTCCAAAGCTATTCCATTTGCATATGTAACAACAGTACTTGTATATTAAAACTGCATTCCAAGTAGCAGACCACTACTTTGAGATTTCCACAGATATTCCAGTTGTGCTTGGTATACTGGATGTGCTTCTACAGCATGTTTTCTTAGGTTTCTTTCATTTTATTTTATTGACACATGTGCGGACTAGTTAATTCTTAATTATGTACGTATGCTATGTAGTTTTATTAAGCCATATAATGTAATGCAAATGTAATGTCATGTAATGTAATATAATGATGTTAATGTTACAATACAATCCTATACTATTACTATTTACTATACTTACTATACTATACTAATTACTAATACTATCTATACTATACTATACTATACTAAACTTACACTACACTACACTCCACTTACACTACACTACAACTTCACACACTACACTATACTATTCCCTTTAGATTTCAATAGTACCACGACCAAACTACTCCTAAAACTAATCTTACGAATTATTCTTCCTGGACAGCTGCATAACTGGATAGAAGCATTCCTGTCAAACAACAACAGATTCGGTTCAAAAAGGGAGTGTGTCCTATTCAAAATTTATGTACCTGTTTCAACAGTGGTTCCCCACAAGGCAGTGTTCTAGGACAACTTCTTTTCATACTCTAACATAAATACCTCTATGATCATCATTAAGAGGCACTGTGTTTATTCTTCGCTCTGATGATGTTAAAAGCTATTCAACACCACAGGACAATACTGCGTACCCCTTCACAAAAGACCTGACTATCTGTATTCAGAATGGCCAAACAAATGGCAACTTCAAAATTCTCAACCAAAATAAATGTTTCTGCTTCGCTACATATTGGCAAAAAAATAAATAAATTTCAGAAATAAAAATAACAGACTTGAATAGTCAAAACCTTGTTTTGATTGATCCAAACTGTGTTCAAGATCTTGGAAGACTCATCTCTAAATGATCTAAGTGCCTAGAGCCCCACTGTAACTGCAGCAGGCCAAAAAGGCATTAAGAGTTGTTAATAACCTAATCTTTACGTACTTTTTCTCTGGTAAATACACTATTCTAACTGAGCATTACAAAACAAAATACAACTCATCAGTCCTGGAAACCACATTACGTATCTGATATTAATTATTTTTGATTATTTTATTTTTATTTTATTATTTTTATTTTGGCAACGCTTACAAGATGGTAGTATAAGTAAAAACATGAGTAAGAATACAGGAAATACGTACAAATAAATGGGGATAATAGACAGGTATGGGAGGCACCGATGATAGGTTTGCCGCACTTTTCCCTATAAAAAACCAGGAATTCTATTCCAAGGTCCCTCCCCCACCCAAAACCTCCTAATGTTTTGCTAAGAATTGGTATTCAAATAATAAAAGATATCTAGGCCTGCTTTCTTCTCTCTTGAAGGAGTTGACAGCAATGCATGGGAATTTCCTTGGAGGAACATGGCTTGGTAGCATTTTAGTTTAGAAATAGATCCTACAATTCAACCACATCTTCCTGAATGTTGGGTTGATGAAGAAGACATTATTTTTTGCCCACATGCTTTCTATCAATATTGCCCAAGTTATTTTTTTGTTTTACTGGGTTAGGAATGGGATATTATTAAAAATCGCATTTATAACATATTTGCTTTCTGTGGTTTTGTTCTTTTTTTAACAAACTTATATGTTTTAAAATGCTAGTTTCCATTTCATCGAAGTAATCTTTTCATGTATCTGTTACATCTCTAAGACAATTATGTATCATTTTCTGAAACTATAAACTCAGTTTTCATCTTTGTTTCCCATAAGTTGACCTATTAGTGCATTAGGTAACAAGGCTTTGAATTCTAGAAATCATTCTTTTTCTAATTGGCAAACACTGACTAGTTAATATGATGCACCAATCTGAGACTGGGTTTTTTTTTTTCTTTCTATCTGTACTGCCCCCTCCCATCACATTATCACTTTTGAAGTTCTCCCAATCAAGATTTTAATGGAGGCAGCATTCCACTTAGAGGTAATGATTTATAGACCACTCTCTAAGCTTCTATCATTACACCATAAGTTATGTCCTTGTTCTTTTTTTAGTCCTGTCTTTTCAAACAAAAGTTCTCAAGGTTCTATTTCAATCCAATTATCTTACAATTTACACTGTCATCCAGATGACTGAACAATCAACTTTCCTCAACACTATGACACATTTCCATAATATTCACATTTTTGTGTATCAGCTGTCCTTCTCCCTCTGTAGGAGAAATTATTGCCACATAATTTCATTATAAAAATGTAGAGCAAATGAATTCCCTCCTCATCTTATATAATTATGAAGGAAAAGCACAAAACAAGACTTTTTTTCTGTGGGGTGAATAGGTTTCAACAATGTAGCATTTGATCACAACATCTCTTCCAATGTGTGTGCATTTGTCACTTATTCTTTAAAAGATTTTTTTATTATATGATGAACAGATAAAGTAGTGGGATTGAAGTTCTCCTCCTACTGCATGCCTTGGGCTCCATGCATTCATGATTCTTATTCACAGTCTAATTTTGAATCAGGGTGCATAAGGATAATTGAGGAATAAAATGTTTGTTGAAATTCTTTGTGGGAAATTAAACTTCTCGTGCACATATAATTAGCTGCTTTAGATCTCACACTTCTCACTTTTTTGTGACACAACTTCTAAAAGTTTTATTACTCTATTGTCATATTAAAATACTAAGCGGAATTATATACAGAATTATGTTTATATAATTTATATATTGTGGAATAAATATACCGTCGTCGTATCATTCGATCATCATCATTTTAGCCATTGTTCTATCACCTCTCTCCTCAATTTTTCCCATCAGTATGGTCCTGAGTTTTATTTAGCCATGGGCCTGCATACTCTAAAATATAATTCTAACACACATAAATGTGGGCAACATATATATCTATTAGATTCACACATTCTGAATGTATATTGAATGTATATTGTTTACATTTTTGTGGGAATTTTGGAGAGAAATGCATGTATGTATATGTATGTGTTTGTCTATGTATGCATATATATATATATATATATATTAATATATAAGTTTTTCGCGGGTAACTTACATGTGTGGCTGTTCAAGCTTCCTTCTGGTATTATCTCACGTCATTGGAGTTGTGCTTTTAAATGTTATAAGCAACGTTTCAGGCAGAATCTCATCTGCCATCATCAGGCTCTGTATTGAGTTCGTATGTGGTCAGGTTGTGGATAGACACCAAACTTAAGGTTAGAACAAATCAACGACTGTGATAGTCTGACCCAATACAAACTCAATACAGAAGCCTGATGATGGCAATTGAGATTCTGCTGAAACGTTTGCTAACAACTTTTAAAAGCACATACAATGACGTGGGATAATACCCGTGAGAGCTGAAACAGCACACAACACATTACAAACCACACACACACACATCACACAACACACACATTATACATGTGTGTCTGTGTCACTGTGTCTTGTGTGTGTGTTTTGAGTTGAATCTAATTCTTTGTATTTAGAATCTGGTTGACAGACTAAAATTTTAAGACCAATATATCTATTATTACTGTCTTGGATATCATGTATATTTCCTAGTAACATATAAATGGCAATATAATTTAAAAAAAAGAAAATAAAAATACATATTTTATAATATTTAATTATTTTCTAAAAATCTAACATATATCCATTAACTTGTATTTTATTATCTAAGCCCACTGAATAGAACAGATCCCAAACTTTATAAAATGTTTTATTCCTCTTGTTCTCGAATTTCAAAATGTCAATTCTACTCAATTTCAAGCAAATTCCAATAATTCTTTTTCTTTCATAAATTCTCCTTCCTGTAATGGATCTTCTCATTTTCTCAGTCTTTTTAGCAAATTACAAATCCTAGCTTGCTGTTTAATACATTTTTACAAATCAGATATTTCAAAATCTTTTACTATATATTCAAGGCAATCATTCCCAAATAAAAAAAAATCTCTTGGTTCAAGTCCATATGCTTATGTGTGTCATTTTTTTCCAACTACATGTGGATTTTGGTCCAATATTTTTTTAGCGTCCGGGCATGTCCACCACAATATGGTAATTATGGAGCCAAGGTGTCTGATGGCATTATCCAACAAAACTTTTCGTACTTATTCTTGAACATCCCTTGAATTCTTGTCGTGGGGAAGTGCCACCTGTAAAACATCTTCCACAAATTTTCTTTATATTGCTGTTACATTGTCATTTATAATTTTTGAGACCACAACTTTTGGCCATTCTCCTAAATCGACGCACATCCAAAATTTCTTCCCCCAAAAGCAATCATAGTTTCTTTAACTTGTCTTCTTCTAAACTTAATTTCTAATAAAATCCTAATTATAATTTTTTAATCCCTTATTTTCACGCAGACCTGTCAAATCTTAATTCGAAATCAGTCAATTTTATCATAAAAAACTTCTGTTTTTAATTGTCTTTATCATTACTTTGCATTTGTATTTGCGCCATATGAAAAACCAATTCTCTTTAATACCTTGTTCATCTAATTTTTTCTAAGATTTAAGTTTCAACCCTTTTCATTCAAATATTTCCCATAATTCTAACTGTTTTGTTCCTTTTTGTATATTATAGGATAAGAAAATGCCTCAATAGTCAATATAACCAAAGACTGGAATTTTTCAAAAAACAATTGTCTTTTAATCTTCATCCCATGTTTAAACCACAGAGACTCCCAATATTATAATGTGGTCTTCTAAAAAGCATCCCTGTGTTTTCGTATTCCTTATATACCATAAAAACAGCATGCCAGCCACACACAGATCATGTCTCTTCTTAATACCAAAGTCTAAGTATTTCTTAGTGTTATCCATTCCTTTTAACCCACATATCAAATTTTCGTCTAGCTTGATGACACAACTCCCAATTAGGCAAGCCAAATCCTCCTCTTTTCTAGCATCTTTGCCAAAAGTTTTAAACTTTATTCTCGACCTTCTTGCCTTGCCAATAAATTAATTTTCAAGCACTGATTTTTATTTAAAATCATTTTAACTTTAATTTTTGATAAATATTTTATTCAAAATTAATCTTTTTCCAAGCCTAATTGGGATTGTTTGAAACAAGTATTAAATGTTCTGGGGTATTGAATTTGTTGATTGTTTGAATATTCTCCCTATTAGTGACAGTTGTAAATTTTTTCCATTTTGCCAAAATCTAACGCTAATTCTGCTCTTAAGTTTAGTAAAAATTATTTTTCTTTTTATTGTACTGCAGTCTTGCTTGTCAAATATATGCTCCTAGTATTTTTAACCTTATTCTTTGACTGATTTTTCAATTAGATCTACTATTCCTTCTTTTTGTCTTGAATTCATGTTCTTTGCTTCAGAATACTTTGTTTTTGTCTTAGATTTATTTCAAAGCCAAGCCACGCTTTTCCATATGTTTCATCTTTTCCATACAATTTTTGTACTGGTTTCTATTGGAATCTTCTTCAGATGAAAACCAAAATCATTGCAAATGCTTGCACTTTAAATTTTCTTTCCTTTTAATTTTTCATCCTTTTATGTTCTTTTCTTCTTCTAATATTTCTGTTTAATGGGCTTCCAATGTTTAGCACAAACAACAAAGGTGAACTGGCATCCTTTGTCTCGTTACCTTTTCTTAATATCAATAGAGTCTGTCAATTCTCCCTTGTGTATCAATTAACTATTTGCTGTTTGTTTTATTGATATATAGCTTCTATTGCTTTGAGTGAATTTTTTTAGTAAAGCCCATCTGTTCCAGCAGTAACAATTATGAAATCCCGCCAGTTACGTTTATCAAAATGCTTCTGGCGCATCTAGGAAATATCAAAGCCAATTTGTTTCAGGATGAGGCCTCATAATTATTCCAAAGTGTCCAAAATTTACTCTTCATAATTTTTCTTTAATTTGTCTCTTTGGCAGAAATCCCGTTTTGATCAGGAATGAATAAAACTGTTTTAAATATATTTTTAAGTCTTTCTTTCCCAATATTGAAGCAAAAAATTTTATAATCTGCATTTAGTAAAGAAATAGATCATAATTGTTCTTAATTTATAAATGAATCGGCTTCTTCTTTTGGGATACAGTGTAATAGATATAGGCTTCTAACCAATGTTTTAGTATCGTCTTTTTTAACATAAACTTCATTCATAACTCTAAGAATGAAGAGATTTCAACGATTCTTGTAATGTTTTATAAATACAAAATGATTCTAGGATAGATCTGGAGGACAATATGAATTGTTATAAAAATAACTAAGTAAAATAGGATTATCTTATGAAATATGAATGAATAAAATTATAGTCCAATGATGGATTAATAAAAGATATTAATGTAAACTTGAACATTTGATTTGAAAATATGAGAAGGATGATAAAATGTAATTCTGTAAACAGAAAGAACTAACGAAAATGGTTTCACAAAAATAATAATTCTAACAACCGGCACACTATATGTATATATATGGGAAGATGCGTTTAATGTTTGTTATGTGTATGTTTGTTCATGTTTTCTTTTAAAATCATTTAAAAAAATGTTTTTTTTTTTAAAAAAATATATTATATATATATATATATATATATATATATAATGGCATTTATCCATTTTGGCTATGGAGAATTGTTATTTTCTGGAATAAAGAGCTGAGTTTTTCTGTAAGTAGTAAGTAGGTGGTGGCACTGCTGATTATTTTTAGGAATATCAAGGACTTTATTAGGTAGTCACAGTTGCTGTGGTTAAGTAGGTTAAGTTGCTTCATTACTATAGGTTATTCTAAGACTCTGCAGTCTGTGTGTTCCTTTCATTTTTTCTTCAGTTAACTGAAGTTCAGTTTGCAGGCATCATGAATGCATGTTCTATGTGTGTTCATTTAAAAGGAAACCTGCCAGTTTGTTTAATAAAATATAGATTTACAAATTTAACTTGCGTAAATATAATGTTTGAACATACAGTGTCCCTAGTTAGATATATTAAAGCAGTGAATAGTAACCTATTCTGGTTTAAAATCTCACTTAAATCACCTAAGAGTAGAAAATATCAATTTTGTACTTATTTTTAGGTGAGGTTGTTTCTTATATATTTGGCTTAAAGGGTGGTGGTAGCTGCTTATTTTTCAGACCAGAGTGATTTTTTAAAAAAGAAAAGAAATGATGTCCATCATGAAATGCTTCCCTTTCTGGAAACAGGAAGCTCTGCAAACCTCATAAGGAAGCCTGGTCTTTGTGATTTCTAGATCTGTCTATTGGCAATAAATGTCAGATAAACATCCTGAAGGTAGTATGGTTATCTCAGGCTAACAAAAATGTAGTTCCCCATCCTATGATCATTCTGTTTGTTATAGCTTGAATTTATCATCTTGTTTCAGTGACTGAAAATTCTAAAACTTAATTTTCTTCTGTGTAAAATGCATTATTTATAGAAGAATTTGTGAAAAATATTGAGACACACAAATAGAAACATATATTATACAATTTTGGTCCAGCTTGTGGAAGTGTTGTATAATTTTCAAGAATTAACAAAACAATTCCTGACAGTTTAAAAATTTAATCAATTTTTAATTAATAATTCAAAGGAGAATGATGACAGGAAAATCATGGTCTATTCAGTTGTTTCCTTCTAGATTGATTTGTTGATTTTAGGCAAAAACTTGTTGAATATTTTTTTCTTAGGTGCTGAGAATTATAGCAATAACAAGCTCAGTAATATACATTAAATGGGATAATGCAACAGGAAATAAATCCAGAGGATTTAATTCTCACATCTCACTGGATGTTTAGCATCTGCCTAGAAAATGGAAGTGCAGAATCTTCTACCCTACTAAGAAAATGTTAAAAAGTCAAATAATAATCATTCCTTGTTAAGAGCAGCATACAATTTATACAATGTTCCATAGGTTATATGTTCCAAAGGATATGAATATAATGTGTTAAAGGGTATGAAGCCACAAATGTTGGAAGAAAAAAAAATAGAAATGATAGGTGGTTGACAAAAGCTATGCTGGCTAGCTTGGCAATTTCACAAGCTCATGTCCAGGAGCATATTTCTAAATATAGTGAGTCATATTTTGCCTACTTTTCCTGACATTTGTACAGTGGGAAGAGAAAGCTAAGCTGCCGAATGCCTTTATTTTGGAGGTTCAGTTTGGTTTAGTTAATAACAATCATAAAAATAAATTTAAAATTAAAACATATAATTCTCAGTATTAAGTTGTAGAAATGAACAATAGTATTCAAAACTGTGAAGTCTATAGATGGCAAATTAAAAATATAATAAAACTAACAATAAGTAATCAGTTTCTTTGTGCAAAATGATACCTAAAAGCCATGACAGATACTATAGACAACAAAATTGTATGTAGCTAAGATTGAATCATATTAATTTGAGATAATAGCTAAAGATAAAATAAATCTGAGATAGCAGGAGATTTGTCTAACTGTTGAGATGACATCTCATGTGAAACAACATAATAAGTAGAGTACAATACAACATATCTCAATATCTTGATTGCTCCTGTGCCACAGCTGATATTGGTTGTATTGAAGATTTGAGACATTTTTTCTGCATGTGATCTACTATTGAACTATCTACTGCTAAATGCAAGGATCTTCAAATTCAGTTTCATACACGTCAAGAGTTTTAGCAACCCAGCTCTGAAATACCAATTCGGAAGATGAGGCAGTAAGCACCTTTTCATTTGCAGAGGATTATAGGTCTACACACTTAGATCAAGCCCTGCTTCATAACCGATGAACTAGAGTTCCCAGGGCCTGAAATCAATCTCAGCAAATTTCTGACATAGAGTTCCTTGATAAAATAAACAAAAGGTTATTTTACTATGTGTGCTGCTGTACTATAAATACTCAAAGATCTGCTAATAAAAAGTTGCTGAAGAGTGTGCAGTTCATCATCTAAAGCTTGTGCTACATAATGCTATGCAACTCCCTCCCCCAATTGTTCTGTAGCTGTGGCAAAAAGCCAGTGCAGTTGCTTGAATGCAGACTGTGTTGTCTTTCCTTCCCTCTGAGGCATTCTGAGCAGAATGGAGGTCACTGACACAGTAACTTGCAAATCGCATTGCAGAGGGAGGTAGATGGTTGCATTCATTTTCTGAGATTTGTTTTCTTATAAACACTCTTAATTGCTTTCAAATTCATACAGCAGAGGCAAAAATGAAAACTGCATGATAATTAATATATTACTAAACATTTTAATAAGATTCCTATGATATGAGGATGCTTATCTTTATTTGAATATTGTGGGTAATTAGAGTAACAGTGTAAGTGTGTCTTAATTTTCCCCCATGTTTGTCTCAACCTGTCATTTATTCTTGCATCTGCTGTAGATGGAAAAGTATTGGGAATAACATCTGTTAAAAGTATACAAACATTGCTTTTTAAAATTATTTCTTCCTTTTGGGTTTATAAGTTATCTACTTTTCACTATTGTTTATTTTAATTTGTATGTGCTAAAACTGATTCCATCATTTTGGTGCCCTATAAAGTAAATCTTTCCACAGCAGCTGGATACTCATAAAAAGATATAGCTGATTCAGTGGATTGTATACCAATCTTAAATTCTTATTTATTTATTCAATTTCCACATTTCTTATCTGTTGCATTCCAGGCAATTTCCAGTGGCTTACATAGATGATAAAATCAAATAAAACATCCACAGTAACATCCATAAAACTAGTAAAAGCAACTTTACCCAAACTTAAAGTTACACACAATTAAAACAGAGCATAAAGATAGACTAATCAAATCAAAGAAAGATTCTCTGGAACAACTCCATATTTTTTAAAAAATTGGGTATCTTCTCCTGTGTTCTGAAGACTTATTTCAGTCATATCAACAATAAAAAATATTTTGTCATGGACCAACATAAAATAGAAACAAGATAAATTACATCCATTTCCAGGTCCAATCCACTGTACTTCAGAGACCTGATAAATATTGTAATAATTTTATTTGTGTTAAAGATGTAATTAAGCACATATTATATGATGTAATTCCTGCTTTCAGCCTTTTGAGTTCTGAAATATCAAGGATCAACCTGATTTGAGGATCTGTGGTTCGTTTACATTTGACATAGCCTGTGCTTAGAAGAATACAAAGTTTCATGTGTTAATGTGTTTTTGGAGGTAAGGATATAGTCTCTATAGTAGAAACAGATTAGGATTCTAATATCTGCCCTTAAAAAAAAGCTGTTAGGCTTTTCCTCCCTTTTCCAGTTTCTAATTTGAAATATTGGATCAAAAAAAAAATAAAGCTTTACAAAAAAAGCCACATATGTTTGTGTGTTTCACTTTACTAAATGGATTATTGCTTTTCAGTTATGTACTAATAAGCATCTAACTGAGAGTTTAACCCTGCCTTTTTCCTTTTCTTTCTTTTATGGAGAACTGGACATTTTTATCCCTTAAAAATAGTGACTATCGGGATCCTCATGTTCCTTTTAAATCTTTATACATAGTTTGGTACTGGATATTTAAAGAAAGAGCAGAGAAAGATATTAGCTTGCAGCTGAAGGTCAATTCTTACTGGCTGAGCCAGAGGGAGGTTCTCAGTTGATTAATATGATGACATTACAGTATAGAGACCAGAAGAGAATCAGGTTAAGTTTATCTTTTGCAACTTGCCTCTGAATAGATTACAATATGCTCATACTTGTTCATTAATATTGTAACTATATTTTGCTTTTAGACCTTGGATTAAACTATCAGACCGCAATGAACATTGGTTAGATTCCAATTCAAATAAATCCATTTATAGTTCAGTTCAAAGTTTATAGTTAAACACATAAAGCAAAACCAATAAAAATAAAACAGTGTTCCATGCTTCATAATTCTGAGGCTAAACAGTGCTAATAAAAGACACTACAGTAGTTATCATTAGAGTATCTATTGAATTTCATTTAGATGGTATATGGTACAATTGAATTTCTTTCAATTTATAATTACATTACAAAAGTTATTAGTGTTAGGACACAAATCTGACTATCTGCTAACAAATATAATTACATTCATAATTTAATTATATTTGTTAGCAGATAAATAGTTGGATTTGTGTCCTAATAATTGTTATAAGGTAATTGTTGGTTGCATGTTTAATTATTTCTTATAAGTGAAATAATTAAATAATCAGCAGCTCATGCACAAAGTCCATTTATTTTAGATATGATTTGAGCACCTTCCAGTTTTTCCCATTGACATGCAAGATATTTGAAATGGTATCTTTTAATGAATTGTACATATTGTTAAGAATAAATACAAAATATTAAAAATTCATTTTGTTTTTTATGGTGACCCAGTTTTATTTTGATTTCAATAAGAACGCATCTCACATGATTTATTTTTTTTCATAGATAAAGTAATTATTATTGATAGTATTTACTTACTAAGGTTTATAACTTTTTGGTAAACCTTGTGAAGTCCAGACAAGAAGCACACACAGATAAACTAATTCCACTTTATTGCAAAATCATGTTAAGAGAATCTTGCAAGTCTGAAAGTCACCTTTCCAAACCAAGAAACTAGAGATTCCTTCTGAGTTATTTTGTCACACCCACATTTTTTTCTGTAGGTTAAGCCTTCTCTTTTCCTCTAGCTGTAACACTTTCCCTTGCCTCACATGGTCAGTCTTACATACCATTACTAACTTTGATATTTGAAAAAATTACATCTGCTAATTAAAGATTATCCATCCTAAAAGTGAATGGTGAAAATACAAGCTCACTAAAGCATTTTGTGTAGACACAGAATTTTACTGAATTCTAATAAGTCTGAAGTCTCACATTTCAATCCATGTATGATCTGGGATTATCAGATTCCACATGAAAATTAGATTTAAGAAGAATTTTTGTTTCTGTACTGATCTCTAATATCCTATTAGTTTTGGAGCTGAGCTTGTTCTCTACTTCCATTCCCCTTATATTTATTTAGGATGGAGTTTGGGCTGGATTGGTGAAGTCTTTGTTGAATGCTTAGAAATGAAAAGATAATAGAATAACTGCATATCCCTTGCATGCCCACAACATTACCATGCATATAAAGACTAGGCTTTTCTAATATTGCATATTTAAAGTATGCTTAAATTATTATTTTTTTCATGCTATTTTAAATATTTCTATTTCTATTACACTAGAACAAGGCCTACAAGAATGAATGGAGAATCACATCAAGCCTATGGCCATCCTGTGTGATATTTCTGTAGAAAACCAAATCAAACCAAACTGGAAATGGCAAAAGTATTTATCAGTCAGAATTTTTGCACTCCACTTTGAAAATACTGAATGGAATTTTTGAATTTCTAAAACTTTCAGTTGACAACTGACTTATTGAGAATAAATATTTCACTGTCTCTGGTGCTCTTGCATCACATAGTCCTGTGACGATGTCTGGCCTGGTATAAATTTCACTCTAGACAGCTCTTTAAGATGCTCAGCTGGTTTTGAAATAGCACTTTGCTTAAGCAGATTTCATGCAGATGTCTTTCTCTGTAGGGATGCTTCTGTTTAGGAAACTCCACATGTTAGAGATTTATATAGAACTGTTTGTTCCCCAGTTAACCATGGATGAAAATGTTGTAAACATGATCTTTGAAGAAAAACAGCTTTTACTAAAAAAAATGAATTCCCATCTCCAGAGCTGTCCACACTTTTTGTGTTATCCTATTAAAAGATGCCTAAGGGTTATCAAGAAATGGCATGTCCTCTTTTCAACTTTTTCAGCCAGAAACAGTGCTTCAATTATTTCAAGTTACATTGTTGTTTCTTATCCCATAATAAATCTCTTCGTCCCAGGCTTTGATTTCAGCTGTAATTCTTTCTCTGTGCCTACTATTTTCAATGAAAAGAAACTTTTCTTTGGCATCAATATTTTTAATTCCCACCATTGTAACGAGCAGGCATATGATGAAGGGGTGCAGTTGTGATTATGGCTAAAGCACAACATCCTATTAAAGCCTCTTCCTCTGCATTCCAGAAAGCCCAGCCCTCCTCATGAATAACCATTTCACCTATAGATTATGTTTGCCTTCCCTATAGGAAGAAAAATTATGATAGAATTAGATTTTTCACTTATTTTCAGAGCAGTGATGCTGATTTTAATCAAAGTCTTGACATGCAAGTTCCTGTACACTCGTATTTAACAGAACAATTGAATTTACACATAACTCTAAAGCAGTGGTTTTTGTAAGAATAATTTGTGGACTATGATGAGGTTATGAACTGTTAACAGTTGACGTCTTTATAAACCACGATGGATGGACACATTCACTAGTTAATCTGACCAAAAGTACCCAAAAACCTAATGCATTACTCCTTGAATTCTATTCTTATAGTCTACTAAGTAACTGTGGTTGCTGTCCTTCTTTCCTATTGAATCTAAGTATTGCTATCCTTATATGATTGACGAATTGATTTTGTAGTTATGGTTTGATTGATATTCTGTTTTACATCTGTGTTAAGAGTAACACTGAAATAAACATATTCACACTGAGAAAGTGCAAGAGACTCGTGCAATTACTTGTACTATTTGTTGGAAAAAAATGGCATTAAATGGTTGACTAAAGCAAAAGGCTTTTTAGATATTAATCCTATTTCAGTACCATATCCACCTTTGGGATACTGAAGCATCATTAGGAAAGAGATAAAGATTTTCTCTTTTTTTCACTTGTTAAGGTATAGAGACAGAATGCTGTGCGTTGCATTTATAATATTAGGAATTTCAGAAGAATATACAGGCATGTAGATTCCCTTTAGATTAATCTAAAGGCACCCAATCTAGTGCTTTCAAGATGTGTTGGATTTCCCAGAGTGGGCATCATATAAACTTATACTAACTCTGTTTTACTCACAGATCTCTATAAACCAAGGATCATACAAGAACTATCAAATGGTATCTAAGAAAAGGTATTTGTTGTGGTTAGAGATTATGGGACTTGGTCCAATTTATCCCTAAGGCACCAGATAGGGGGAAAGTGTACTATAATCCTTTGGTCAATTTTGAGGGAACAGTTCCAGTTTTATAAAAGTATAAATTGTAATACTGTTATTTGTTAGCCTTATATTTATTTCTGTTCAGCATCTTAACATGCTCCAGAGGTTCTGTTATAATATTTTATTTCTACTTCAGTGACAAAAAATTCTAACCCTTCTCCTCCATGCTGTGACAAGAGTCCAGGAATGGATTAGACTCCTCCCTCTGATGTCATTGAG
The DNA here is from genome assembly GCA_004320025.1 of Laticauda laticaudata. NCBI lineage: Eukaryota > Metazoa > Chordata > Lepidosauria > Squamata > Elapidae > Laticauda > Laticauda laticaudata. Next base: position 25,139 of record BHFT01046845.1, read on the forward strand.
CTGAATCTGCCACAGTATAAAAAGTCAGCCTCTTAACCCTTATAAATTAATGGGAAAATCTATGCTTACTCATTAGATAACAATCTGATTATATCATTATCTTTGTAACATATTGATCTTTAAAATGGACAATAAAACTTGGAAAGCTTTTCAGCAGAATTACATTCACACAGCTTGCCAAATGATTGATTGAATAAAACATGTCAGATGATTATATGATCACAATCTTCTAGTTTGTACTGACGCTTGAATGTACGTATGTCAAAAGAGTTGTAAGTGATGTTACCTTTCTGTATTTATTTCCCTGCTTCCTGTTTCTGCAGAATTCAGAGATATTCTCAATTTAGAATTAATTTAGAAGGATTTGTTTCTGGGGAGACAAATGTGAAATGACATGACAGAGGTTTACTGTAGAACGTTCCATTGAAATGCTTTGGCTTGGCTGGAAGTTTTATTCTGAGAGATAAGTTTTATTCTGAGAGATTTTATCTGAGAGATAAAACTTCTGAGAGAAGTTTTATTCTGGGAGACAAATGTGAAATGACATGACAGAGATTTACTGTAGAACGTTCCATTGAAATGCTTTGGCTTGGCTGGAAGTTTTATTCTGAGAGATAAAAGTGCTTACTTTTCTTTTTTTAAAAGATAATGCTGCAATTTAATGTGCATATATGCTCTAAATCCCTATTTTTCAAACTTGGCAACTCTAAGATCTTTGGACTTGCTGGCTGGGGAATTTTGGGAACACAACTTAAAATTACTAAATTTGAAAACACTGCTTTAAATCTACCTGATGTATATCCAACTTAAAGGGGAGCTCTTAAACATGTTTAATATTGATTATTTAAAAAAAATCCCAATAGAATTAAGGTTAGTGAGTTTTAACACTTATATAAAGTTATCCTGAGTAAAATAAACACATAAAATATTCTGCAAAATTGATTGTCCTTGTCACAGACTTCAAACAGACACTGGCTGTAATTTGCCAGCATTCTATGTCACAACCGTGTTTTAAAAACCAAATTAGTTTGGTTCATAAAATATGCTTAGCTGAGAACGTTGGTTTAGTATAATGTTATAATACATAGACCATACAGAATGGCCTTTGCAATTATTCTGTTTTTGAAATCAACTGGAAATTTCTTCACAGGATTTCAAAAACAAACTTTCAAATTCAGTGCAGGTGTAGAGAAATATTTCTGCCAGTTTTCCTCATCCAACTGCTGCTCTTTTTCTGTTTCTTCCCATTCTTACTCTATCATATACACATATTCTTAAACTAATCTTCTGTTTGTTTGTCTAAATCTGGGCTTTAGGTTGGAATTTTGCTTTTATTATACTCAGTAAATACACTATACATATTATTATTTTTGCACTGAGGTTTACAGATTTTATCAGGGGAAGTATATGCTGTTCAGAATGATAGGAAGATGTTAAAGGCCCTGTCCCACTGCACTTACGGATGCAAAGAGGATATAAAATGTTAAAAAAAGCTTGCCATCCGTTGGAAAACGCTGTGCATCTGTTGTGTACTCATTGCATATGTGTTTCATACGCTCTATCCGTTCGAGCATCCGTCCACTGCGATTTCAATCCGCGCAAGAAGTTTTGAGCTGCACAAAACTTTGATGAACAGATGAACTTTCTCCATGTACGATGTAAATCCACGACATATGAGCAACAAATGTTCTAGTCGTATATCATCGTTTAAACGTACTGCTGTATCCTTCTGCATCTCTGGAATCCTCGCAAGTCACATCCGCTGCACTGAATGAAGAGGGAGGAAACAAAAGGTCCAGAACGAACACACAATGTTATTCTAGCATGGATAAGAAGGAATGCGCAGTGAACGGTTTGCATCCGATATAATCTGACGGCATCCCTTTCTTTCCTTTAGGCGTACGTGATGCATCCGCTATTCATACCGCTATGCGTCGCTTTGCAATTATCCCCGGAACCCCTTCCGGAGTTTCATCGCTATCCATCACTTTCATCTAGCTAGGCTTCCTATGAAACATCCATTTAACATCCCCCACTACATATTACCCACGTCCGTTCTTTTCGTTCTGTTTATGCAATTTGCCACGTTTTGAGCGGAGGACAACGGATGGACCCCCACCCCCAAATTTGCCTCGTCCGCTATGTCCTTTAGCCTACGTTTTCGCCATCGGCCAGTGGGACTGGGCACTTATACTTGTTTTTGTGCAGTATCCCTTTATGAAAAGATCATTTAATCAAGTAATTATCAACATAGTAGCTTACATTAAACATTCCAAAGGGCGGCCTTTATAAAGCAATGTTTAGGTTTTAGGAAACACTCTGAAATTGAGCTAGTTGTGTCTTTGTAAGTTGTTCTGCTGTTAAAGGTTTCATGTAATGTTCAAATTATTCCTATGGACTTACGATAGCAATGAAATGGAATTTCCATATCTAAGTGATGTGGTCATAAAATTTCAAAGTCAGGTGATTGCATGCTAATGAGAATCACAACAGTTCCAGCATAATAACCTTAGGATCATATTTAGGGAGGCAGGGTTCTTGGATGCCACAGACACGAGGTATGCTGCAGCAATGAAACCATCAGTATAGCAGGCTGCAGAGCCATGAGTGAGATTTCTAACTGAGGCCAGTGGTCCATGCATTGATGGACTTGTGAGCCAAGAGCGCTAAATGTGTGGCAGGCAGGATGCTACGAGCATTTGAAATCCTGACTTTGTGTTCCACAACAAGCATCCTCGATAAAAAGCAGCAGGAGCAACTTTCAACCTTCCCTGTTGCTTCCCATGAACTTTGCATGGGGGAAAGCTGCAAAATTATGTCATGTATCGCAGCTTTCCTGTAATGTAATTAAGAATTGACTGGAGTACCAGATGTTCATAAGGATCTTGACTCCTGCAACTCTGTTGACCATCATAAGTTCTTCTCATTTAGGCTCTATTGTAACTTTGAACAGTTGTTGAAGAGGGGTTGTAAGTTCAAGGACTTTATCCAATATAGTATTGTTACTGATGTACATTACTGTAATCTTACTCTGGTTAATTGAAACACAGTCTTACCATTAATAGGATACATACTTATAAATACATTGGTGGCATACAACTCTTTGGTAGACATTGTAAAGTCATTGCTATTAAAAATAAAACTAATATCCCAAAACAATGCTAGCAATACTATGTAAGTATATAATGCCATTTTTCAAAATGATGTTTGCCACTGCTGTTGAATTTTATTGCATAAAGAGTTGACCGGGGTACTGTTATCAAATACAATGGTAATTGAAACACTAATTAACATTGAAATTCGTACGAGGCTGTAAATCCTATCATTGCTATTGAATGTTAATTTTATATTTAAACATTTCAAATTGTTCTCTTAACAAAAGTACGAATGTAATCCCAATAGGTGGCTGATAACCTCAGGAAGACCTTACTAATCACACACCAACAATTCTAATAAGTTTACTTCAGAATAGTAACTATGATTCTGAATTCCTAAAAAATGCTGGAATTCATAAAATATTTTCCTATATATGCTTTTCTACATTTCTCAAAGAAGAAACATATGGTTATGACTAACAAGAATAAAAACATGTTTTGTCTTCCTCTGGTTCTGAGATAATGGCTTAATCGTATCATGTTCAAGCAAGGCATTCTCAGAATATGTGTTAATCCAGTTTCTAAATCACCAACATGGGAAACCCACATGTGTAGAAAACATCTGTTCTGGAAGATGCTTAATATGTTGAGTGTTTTTACTTTCTTGCTTATTTAGCCTAAAAGCATTAACAACCATTATATATATGTGTGTGTGTATGTGTATACTGTATATGTAATCTAATCTATATATCTCATATCTGTATCTATATCTACTATCTGTATCTATCTGTTCTGTCTGTCTGTCTGTCTGTCGGTCTATATCTATCCACCTCCATCCATCCAATCCATCCATCCATCCATCATCCATCTATCCTTATCTATCTGTAGTTTCTCTGAGTTTTCGTAGGTATTTGTTGTGATCTTTGGTATCTGGGTTTTCTCGAATGTTGGTTATTCCGGTGTTTTCTCGAATTTTGCACAAAATTGGAAGTGTCTTGGCGACATTTCGACAAATCTCATTCGTCATTAGCTTGTGTCTTCGCTTGGTGCTTCTCAAGTAATTAGCTTGCAGACTCTTCTTCTCTTAATGCTAGTTGGGGGTTACTTGATGGGGGGGCCCCCTCACAAAGGGCAGACACAGACACACATAAAGGACGAATTATGCACCCTGACTAAAGTACTGACAGCTCGAACGGTTCCACAAAAGCAAAAATCACCAGGGATCCAACAAAAAAACACACTGAACATAATGAGACCTAGAGTATGAACAGGACTAATGGAACACTGTTCCTGCACCTACATAAGAAATCACTACAGACAAAATCAGTAAGATACTACACAGGCATCACACTTCATACTGCCTTCAAAACAGAACAGAAAAAAAAAATAGCATTCATCCTAAGAAACCAAAAGATTAAAATTGGACTGGAAACCAAGGATATATTGAAGTCCTCTGGGCATCATGCCCTGCCACACACATTGGACAAGACCAATAGGAAAAAGTACCGTCTAGCATGAACACAAAAAATGCAAAGTAAAAAATAAGCTGGAACCACTTCCTCACTGCTCCAACACATGAAAAGCCACAGGTCATAGCATCACTTTCAATGGCACTAAAACCCTAGCCACTATTGAAAACCCCAGCCACAGAATTATCAGAGAAGCCATAGAGATTGAAAAAAGACCTGAAAGCATGAATAAACTGGTACTTTGTATACTATGGTTTAGGCAGAGAGCAGAATTCCATATGGTAATGATTATTTTATATGGTATACAAATATATTATATTTGTTCTAGCAGCAGAAAAATTTGTTAATTTAGCAAAATTTTAATGTTTCAAAATGTAAATCCATTGTGGCTCTGTTTTTGGTCCTTTATATCCCAATTCTCTTCTCACTGGATATTTCTTTCCCACCTGTGGCAGTCCTTGCTGAGACGTAATCTCACAGTTCCAAAAGTTTTTTTTTTTTGAAACAGCTTGACTCTAGTTGTTTTAGAAGCAAAAATGTAATTTGATATAAACAATATGAAGAATTAACAATACAGTATATGGTTATAATATGTTATGATTGCTTAATGTACATTAACTTTTTAAAATACTATTTATAAAATTTAACTATAAAGGCACTTGCATCATTAAAATGAAATTAAATCTAATTTAATTTGATTTAATTTGGCACTACATCTTTGAACTCTGGGTAGATACAGCTGGCTGTTTAATAGTAATTTGAAGTTATGACAGACCCTCCAAAAGCTACATACAATCTTGTTTAAAACTTACAGCAACTGCAGAGCGCCTTCAATCATTCACTCTTACAACCAACCACAAGGGATTCTGTGGGGCTCTCACCCCTATATCCCATCCCACTGGAGCTGCACAGCTCTTGGGGCCTGCTCCCTATGTCTCCTGGAAGCAATCTCTATTCTCTACTGAGCCAAAGGGAGAATCTTGGATGGGTAGTCTCTAGTCTCATAGCTCTGCAGACCGAGTTGAAAAACTGAGGACACCCCTCCCCCCCAGTAACGGTCCCCAATTCCTCACTCAGTCTCAGCATGTTCCGACCACCCTTAAATGGGCTCTGGATTGTGCAAGAATATTCACCCCATGGATAATTTTTTTTTTCATTAAAAATCTTAGAACAGGTTTGACAGTTAGCCAGCTTGCAGGTCTAGCCTTTGTTTGATTTTCGTACCTTTTTTCCTTCCTTTCCAGTCCAACAATTCCTTGCAGCTGCTTTGAAAGCTTTCTGCCCCTATCAGCCTGCCATTGGGAGGCTGCAAACTTTTCCTGGATTGGGCAAGATAGCCACTTGTATGAAAAGCCCCTCTCAGATTTTTTTCTGTTTGTTTTCTTTATAGAAGAAATGTGGGTCTCTGGGGGAGGGAGGGGGGGTGTCAAGCAAAGGAAAAGGTTTGGGAAGCTTGACCTAAGCTGATGCCTTTGCATGCAAGTGGCTGACTTCCCCAAAGCCAGCAAGAGCTAAGAGAGGCTTGCAGTCTTCTGATCTCCAGCTGATGGGGTCAGAGACCCAGCCCACAATCATGCCTTCATTGGCTAAACATGGAGGCTTGTTTGTAATCCTCTCTGGCATTGGAATGTACTACTAATCCCTAGAGGACAGGAAGGCCTGGAGAAATATTGTCCATGTGGTCGTGATGGGTTGGACATGACTTCGCAACGAACAACTAATCCCCAATTTGACTGGGTTCTTCTGCCTTGCTGGGATGTTTTTGCTTTGCAAAGCTTTTTGTTTTTGGTTTGCCTTTTTTATGGACCTAGATGAGTAGTGGGTCTCCCTGGACTTCTCCCATCCATGAGATACCCCATACTTATTTAATGACGGGCATGTTCATTTAATGGTGGCATCAGGGAGAGCAGGGCATGGTTGTTAAGCAAAGCTGGCCTGCTTGTGATTGTAATAGGAAGCTCCCACTGAAATAAGAATCTGAAATAAGTTACTATGAAAGGAATGCAGATTCTTTGCTCACAATTTCTCCAAACAAAATAAAGCTTATGCCAGAAGTTACCCAGACTATAACAAATTTTCCAGAAATGTAATCATTTTCTATTTAAGCAAGTTTTCAGTGATCTTACAAGTTTTTTTTAAAAAATAACATTTAAATATTTAACACACACACAGTATATATTATATTTTATGAATTCTTTGTTATCTGTTTTGATTTCTAAGTGAAAATCTGAAAAGCCATTTTTTAGAAGAAGGAAACAAATTTTGTACAAAAGATTTGCCTCACTTATGTAACTTTTCCACTAGTTCATATTTTAATATATTCAGCATTTTCTATGGTAAAAGGCAAAATTACAATGTCATCATATTGAGTAAAAATTCCATGTATTTATGGGAAAAAATAATTCTATGGAACAGCTGTATAACAACAATAGCTGCTGTTGTTATACTAATATAGTTCTAACATATGCATTTTTCATATCAGAAGTTTTCATGTTATGTTTGAGAGCAGAATGATGCTGCAAATTCTGTTTCTTTAAATTATGTAATACTGTAGATACATCTTTATTGAAGAATTTTATGAGGAATCTAGAAAAATAAACAGAGCAATTTTGTTCAATATTTTTTGTTATAGCTACATTCCACGAACACATGATGACATTTCTTCTTAAATGAGAACTTGACCTAGTTGTTCAAAAATATTAATCAAAATTTATTGTTGAATTTTTCATTTTAAGGGACTCTTTGGGGCTATTGCTTTTAATTTATTAATGCAATTATGGTGTTATAAGAGCTTGAGCACCTTGATTTTGGACTGTAAAGGTCTGGTCTGAGGAATCAAAACAGAAATGGAAGTGTTAAGTTTTAGATACAATTTTGTTTGACAATGTTGGTTTTTGTGTGGAGCTGCTTGTTGCCCACTATTTCTGTGTATTTTATGGCTTAAGCTCTGCTCTTTGTACCTTTTAAATGCTGATAGTGAAATACTGCTTACTGTTTAACTTTTCATCTGTGTTGTCATTGGTTAGAATAAAAAAAATGCCACATTTGCAGCACAGTTATTCAGCCTAACTATATATTATAATATTTTGCATTAAAAATATGTTGATGATCAAAAAATTTTTGTATTTGCCTAGATATCCCAGATTACCAGGAATTCCATACAGGTGAACACTTCCACCGCTTAGAGTGATATTAGTACTTTGGCAAAGGAGAGATTATTTATTCCCTTTTCTGCTGTATCCTCCCTTGACCTTGTATGCTAAATATTTTCTATGGTCCTTTAGAAGAAGTAATAAATTTACCTGTCTGGGCAAAATTGATAGGAAGGACTTCTGTTGCTGAGAAATACAGCAGAGATATATGAGATAATTTAGAAATGTATTTGTTTGTGTATAATAAGAGGAATTAAGTTATTACCAGGTTTAGCTTTAGACAGAGAATCTTCAGTTTAGTATTTATTAGAATGCGTGTGGCTGGTATTTTGCTTTTTAAAATATAAGATTCCAGATTTTGGGTCTTACTTTGTTTTTTTTTTTTGTTGAACACTTAAAGTACAAAGAGGAGGGATACAGGCTATGTATACCCTCCTTAGCAGCCCCATGGTGCATTGGCTCCATTTCAGGCTTTTTCACGTTAATATGGAAAGAAGCTGGAAAGGCTTTTTAAAGTAGCTGAATAAGGCTACTTAGCTGCAGGGAAGCTTTTTTAAGGCATTGAGCCAAATATACTCAACGGCCCCAAAAGATTTTCAGTTCTTAAGAGTTAGTTACCAGTCTTAAGTTCTCATGCATTCACTTGAAGAGGATTATTCACTTTACTCAATTTCTATCTTAATCAGAGATTTAATGTTGCTTCAGGCTAAGTACAAAATTCAGGAAGAAACTGCAGGAAATAAAGAACAATTAAAGCAAGAGTAATTAGAAGATAAAAATAAAAGATGGTACTTTCATCACATATAAAATGAGAACAAAATGTCTAAAAATACTGAAATTATTTAACAGAACAGGAAGCCTTCAGTGCCTAATTATGTCATAAAAAGATGAAGTAAATTTGGAAAAGAAGAATAAAAGTGGAGTTGCTACCTAGTGCTACCCAGTATGCTTTTTCATTTTTTCACCTACTCTTAAGTGACACGATACATATTGGAGTTTCTATTGGTGATGGCAGGTTATGGGCACATTATTATCGGATGAGGTAATCTTTCTGATATAGAGAAATTCCAAACCATTGTCTTTGTAGCTTAAAAAAACCCCATTAGCTTGAATTGATCTAGAAAACAAATTCTGTTTGCCTTTCAGTTCACATTTTAATTCATTTCAAATCCTATTTTAAAAATAAGAAAATCAAATCAGTTACAATAATCACGGTTGCACTATTTATTATTATTTTGTTAGTATCTTACTCTGGAAGTTTGTCTATTTTACAAACCTCTAATATTTTTTTCTGTTATCTTAACTGAAACCATTTTTCTAAAAAAAATATTTTTTCTTTTGCTTTCTTATTTGTGCCATCCGTGCTCTCTTTAGATTCGGTTATTTCCTATCTTACACTAGCCAGTATCTATTCTGGCCCAGTATGATTAATATTCTAACATTACAATTTAAATTTGTATTTAATGGGAGGCCTTCATTCTTGCTTAAAAGTACAATATTTTCCTATTTCTGCCTCACAAAATCATAAACTCAATTGTTTTTTTAATGCCTTCCAGAAATGACTAGGCTTCCTGTTATTCACTCTTGTCAGTTTTCCCCCAATACTGCATACCTCTTATATTGTACAAAATTTGCTTGCCAGCAGCTTTCTTCAGAATTTCCCTGTTTTTCCTTCTCCTTTCTGTTTTAGCAAACCTCTTTCATCACTTAAGTTTTATTAGTAGTATACGCTGTGACAATCTATACAGGATTTAACTGATTATTTTTTCTGTGATCTTAGCTGAAACCATTTTAAAAAAGTGTTAAGAAAAACCTGCATCTACTGAATAGCAGAAACTTGAATGTTTATATAGTATAACAATATTCATAGTTTTACATATAATTTCTATTTTCTGTACATAGTGGACTTTTGAATTGAGAAAACAGGATTCCAGTAAATGACTATTTTGGTGTCTTCATTTTTGACATTTATGAGAAATTAGCATTTACATTCAAAATGTTACTGCAATGGCCGCCGGTTGTGTGAATGTCACAACTAAAATGTGAAATCAGTTCTAAACTTTTGCATCATGGAAATATAGGTAGTAGGACTATACAAATCCTATGAAAGAAAGTTTTCAGAACATTTGGGAATGTGTATAAAATTCTCTTAAAGAACCCATAACTTTTTTTCCAGAACTGCATGGATGCTTTAGAAGCTTTTCTGAATCTTTCCTCTGTATGTTTGTGCACACTTTGCTTGCATCTCTTTCAAAGGATTTGCACAGATTAATAGATAACAGAAGGCATTCACAAAAGACACCATAACCAAAATCTGAGGTCAACACAATGCCAATGAAAGAGAACCATATGTTACTTTCTTTTCCTTCTTCATCTTTTGCCAGTTTTAAACACGAGTGAACATTATAGGTCTATTTAATTGGGCCAGGACATATCTTCATCCAGTATTTTGTTTTTCACAGCAACCAACCATATGTCTCTGGAATGCTTACATGTAATGACATCTATGTAGTTTAAGTAAAAGCCACAACCTTTCTACCTTCATATTCCTCAGCTATCAGGCAAACTAATAGCCTCTTCACAGATTTCCAGAGAGTTCATTAGTGAAATATCTGAAAAAAAAATTGACATTACAAGCTAAGAAATATACTAAAGAGAAAGCTACCCAACTGCTAAGATTTCTGTAACTTTGTTTCAATTCAGTTCCTTTTTTTAGATATTTTGCTGAAGGGAACTCTTGTGGTCAGTTCCAAGAGCTTAACAATAGGAGACAGAAGCATACTGTTCTCCCATATTATCCCCTTTTCTCTTGTAATTGGAAATATGCTGTCCCCAATTTAGACATAGGATTTAGTCTTCAGACAATCTACATTGGTATGTCAGTCCTCCATTAATTTACTCAGTCTCTTTTAACAGCCATCCAAAGTCATTGGTTATTATCTGAATTATTCTATGTCTTTTATATAATTTGAAGATGGCATTTCTCCCTAGTTAATAGGTGAAATCAGGTTAATGATAGCTGTGGTTAAGCTTAGCACAGATATAATGCTAAGCCATCTTAAAAGAAAATTGGCGGGGGGGGAATAGAAGAGCAATAAAATCATATTACAGATACTATTTTTTTATTTGCAAAGCATGGTTGGAACAGAATCAACACCATGTATTAGGAGTCCTAGTGGTGCAGTGGTTAGAATGTTGTATTACAGGCAAACTTCCCATAGCCTAGAGTTTGATCCTGATAATTCTTGAGGTTGATTTAGCCTTCTATCCTTCCAAAATCGGTAAAATGAGGATCCAGATTGTTGGGGGCAATATGTTGACTTTGTAAACTGCCCAGAGAGTTCAGGGCAGTGTATGAGTGTACATATTATTTCTGTTTTTATGTACAGTATACATAGAATCCAAGATAGCCAGAGATTGGGCATCACAAACAAACAAAACCCCAATTGCACGCATGCAGAATCCATGGAGGTGTGAAACCATGCCCCCTCTAGTCCACAGAAAAACTCAGTGGAAATGGTCCCTGATGTCAAAAGGTGGGATGCCACTGCCTTACATAATAGGAACTTTATGTAAAATCACTTTCATGTATACAGTGGTGTATGCATTTGGCTAACTGTTAAGTGTAAATGAGGAATGTCAAATTCAAGGCTGTGGGCTGGGTCCAACCCATGCAGTGCTTAGATTTGGCCCATGAGGCTGCCCTGGAAAAAGTGAAGGAGTGGCCCACAATGCCTCTGCCAGTGAAAATGGAGCTCAGGGCTCCCCGCAACCCTCAACCTCCGTTTTCACTGATAAAGGGTTACAGGAGACTATCTCAGCTGAAAACGGAAACCAGGAACCCACTTTCGATGGCAAAGTACTCAGGTCATCACAAGGCATCTCCCAGTGTGAGTGACATCATGCTGGCCCTGGCCACCCCCATCCCACCCCCCTGAGGTCAAATACAATGTGGCCCTCAATGAAATTGAGTTTGACACCCCTGGTATAAAGCAATGTCATTTATACTGTCAGCATGTAAGAAATACTGGGTATTTAGTTGATCCCTGTTCAGTATGACACTTCCTTACAAATACTTTTCAGTATGGAACATTCATATAAACCAGTTCTCAACTGACTTTAAAAAAATGTAAAGAATGGGTAGGGTTTGTTTTTCTACTTACAAAGAATCTGGATTTAAGCACTATTTGTCACTATGCTATAGGATGGCTTCTGTAGTTTCATAAATTTTTAAATTGATTCTTCTATACTTTAGTACAAAATGTTCATGTGCAAAGAAAAATTGGGTCTTGGAACATATATTTCCCCTTACTGTACTGAGTTGAAGAAGTGGCCCATTGCTTTAAGATAAATAAAATCTATTTAAAAAAACTATTCACCTCTCCAGCTAGCTATCTACTTTAGCAGAAATGCCAACATACCATAATATCAATGTAAACAAGTTATTTTTGCATACTAAGGATGACCATGCAGAAATGACTCATGACTTTTTCAACTGCTATACTAAAAAATTGTGTTTCTCCAAAATATTGCTATCATTGGACATTTTACCAGCTATAGTCATGTGAAAAGAAAGTACATCATCTTTGAGTTCTGTAGTTCTACATATCAGGACATAATAAAAATTATCTGGTCCTTAGTAGTTTTTAAAAGTAGGCAAATGATCTCATATTACACCATGTCATCATTTATTTTACCCCCCCCCAAAAAAAAGCCAAAATGGAGGGGTGATGTGTGAAATACTAAGTACCCCTTATGATGCAATAGCTTGTAGACCCACCTTTAAGCATCAATAACATATGATTTTATCAGTCTCTCACATCACTGTGGAGGAATTTTGGCCCACTCCTTTTTTACAATATTGCTTCAGGACCTATGGCTACAAAACAAGGCAAAATCATCACCACTCCACCACCACACTAGAGGATGGTATGAGCTGTTTGTGTTGATATGATGTGTTTGGTTTTTGTCAAACATGGCACTGTGCATTATTGCCAGACATTTTCACTTTGGTCTTGTCTGGCCAAAGGATAGTGTTCAAGAAGTGTTGTGATTTGTTCAGATGCAGCTTTGCAAATCTAAGCCATGTTGCCCTGTTCTTTTTAGAGAAAAGAAGCTTTTTTCTGGCAATCCTTCCAAAGTGTTTACCCTTATTTATTCAGTCTTTTTCTAATTGTACTATCACAAACTTTAAAATTTAATATGCTAATTGGTGCTTGTAGAGTCTGAGATATAACTTTTGGATTTTTTGAACATTTTCTGAACATTGCATTGTCTGACCTTGGGATGACCTGGGACATGCATTCTTGGAAAGATTGGCAAATGTCTTGAATATTTTCCACTTGTGAATAATCTTCCTCACTATCGAATGATGGACTTTAAATTATTTAGAAATGGCCTTATAATTCTTCCCGGATTGATGGACAGAAACAGTGGCTCCTCTAAGATAACTTCTGGTGTCTTTACTTTACTGGAATTGTGTTAATATACACCTCAGTGTCATAGACCACCAGCCTCTGATATTTTGGGCATCAGAGACCAGTTCTGTGGGTCTTTCTTCAGACTGGAAGGGGCATGGTTTTGTGTGCTGCCTGCATCCCACAGATTGTTTGCATGGCATGATGCAACCGGAGGCCAGTCCACAGACTAGGGGTGGAGGAAACTCCTAAAACTTTGGCTTTTATAAAGGTAAAAGCCTCTACTTGCTGATGGTGATCAATTGATCAAGGACACTTGATTAGCAGCATCTGGCTTCTACTTAGCCTTTTCATACCTATGGATGCAACAAGACTATTAGTTTTTCACATGTGGCTTCTCACTTATATACGGCTCCACAGTGCTTTACAGCCCTCTCTAAATGGTTTATAGAGTCAGCATATTACCCCCAACAATCTAGGTCCTCATTTTACTGACCTCGGAAGGTTGGAAGGCTGAGTCAACCTTGAGCTGATGAGACTTGAACTGCAGGCAATTGGCAGTTAGCAGAAGTAGCCTGCAGTACTGCATTCTAACCACTGCGCCAGTAATAACATGGTATAATATGTTGTTCATCTGAGATTGTATTACCTACTTTTAAGAACTACTAAGGATCAGATAATTTTTACTATGTCCTGATATATAAAACTATATAGCTGAAAGAGAATTTACTTTATTTTTCATACAACTATGTATTAACAGATTTGTCATCAATAATTGACATTTGAAAATGATTCAATTTTGAAGTTGATTAACCTTCTTTGGAGGTTTGAAAATAGAATGTTAATCTTCCCATTTAATATATATTGGATTTATTCAACCACTCAGATTCACTGGGTGTTGAGTGGTATATTTAATAAATGATGATTATAATTAAACATGATAGTTGGCACTGAATTAAAAAATAGAATTAAATTTGAAGCTGTGTTTCTTGAAAATTCATCCATCTAAATGTCCAAAAACCTGGAATGTTTTCGGACTAATTGCTATATGTTAGCATAACTTCTCTGAAGTGCAATTTTATAACAGTCAGTTAAATATAAACGTAAGATAGGAATGAGAAAAGCTTTTTCAGGTAAACTATTGTCTGTAAATAAATGTTTACAATGAAAATAATTCAAGAAGGTAATTCAAATTATGAATTCTTTGGCATTATAGCAATGGATTAGGGATAAAAAGACAAAAATTAAGTAATACATGCAACTTCCATTATTTTTCAAGCTATTGTCTCTTTCTCCCCTTTCCCTTTTTGTTTAAGGAAAAAGAGAAGTGCCACAAAATAGATTTACCTCATGGGTGTATGTGTTATACTCATTTTCTAGTGTGAAGAATGTAGCACATAAAAATCTCTTATTTTAAACTCTTATTTGTGAGCATGCAAATAGCCTCTCTCAATATGCATGGCAACCAGGAATGCTTTAGCTGACATTGTAGCAAAGAAGTCCCTGCTTGATTTGCGTTCCCTGCTGCAAATATGTGCCTTTCCCTCTGGCTGGTTAAAGAAAAGCTGCAGAACTTGGGACACTTTTGCAGCTCAGTGTGCTGAAGAGATCAAAATATGAGTTGTGTTGTGCTTTTCAAAACAGGGTTCCATCATCATTGATGAACATAGGCATCAGTGTGGGATTAAATGAACATGGACAACTTGATCCTTTTCTCATACTAATTTATAGTCTTCAGAAACTAAAATTTGATATGATTATCATTTTTCAGCCCCATTTCATTAAAAGCAGAAATATTTTAAGGCTATTTCTACACTGAAACATAACTTCTCAAAATCAGCTGCTGATTTTAAACACTTCTTTTTGTTCCCTTTTGAAAATGTGCTTCAGGGTAGAAGTCAGGTGGTAGCAACTAACTGACCTTGCCTCTTCTTAAAAAAAGCTAACCAGGTTCAGACTTATTATGCATACCAAGAAATCCCTGAACTAGAGGCTAAATTGCTGAATTAAGAAAAACCAACCAACCAAAACTTTGAAACATGCAAAAAATGGAATTATATCCTAACACTTATAGGACTCTTATTTATGTAATAAGGAATGGGTTGAAACAGAGGATTTGGTCACACTTCAAGCTGCTGTTCACCTGCTTCTCCATAATATACCAATTAGTGGTTTCCTTCCCCGCCCCCCTGTTCTGTTCTGAGAATAAAGGTATGCGAGACCAGTGTTCCAACAACAGCTCTTTATCAAAACAACTCAGTGACTTGTAGCGGAACATTTGCCAAAGCCGCGGCAGCCCTTTTTATAGCGGCTGCTCACAGCTTGCGACCAATGACAATTCTTTGAGAATTCCCGCCGTCAGGTGGGCCAATTGTAATGGTGCTTTATTGACCAATCCTAGTGAGGCCTGCTCGGCCAATCAGATTTAGTTATTTGGAGTCTTCTGATTTCTATACACAACACCCCCCATCTTATTTATGTAATAAATCCAATTTTTGGTCTCGGTTATTTTTGTTTGTTGTTTTGGCTGGCTAATTCTCCCATTCCATTTTTTTTCAGTTTCAGTTTTGTTGATAGACAAGAGTCCCAGTATTCTTTATACAAGTTCTTTCCAATAATCCATTGATTATAATACTAGTGCTAATCTACACTATAATGCAGTTTTCCATGATAAATACCCAAGAGTTAATGTCTCCGTGTTCCATTGTTTATTTTTTTTCATGTTCTAGCAATTGATTACAAAGTACTGCAGATTTATTTTGAAATGGTATAATATATAAAAAAAATATATAGACTAGAAAGTTACATGCTTTTCTGCAATTCAGAGTTTTCTGCAAAACTAATACTACTTATATAAACACTGGCAGGTTAAAGCTCAGTGTTTTTAAATCCTGCTGGATGTGTCCATTATTAAACTTGTTGTATGGAAATAAGTCTGACTGTGTGCATATTTAGTGAAATTAAAACTATGTCCCGTGGTAATGATTATTATAATTTATTAAACTTATTTGCCACCCAACTCTCAACAACTGATACTTTCTCCCATGAAAGTGCTCATAGAATTAACCTATTTTGAAGTTTTAAATTTTTGGAGTAAAGCATATTCCAAAATCTTTTGGCTTCAGTCAGCATATTTTATTCTCCTATTAAAATCAATAAAATATGGGTTGAGGAGCAGACCTTAAAGTGGGATTATGTTCCTAGGTTTTCATAGGAAAAAACACACAAGTGTTTTTTGAATTTCCAAATCCTGCACATGATAGCTTTTCATATGAAATACTACAGTTAGAAGTAAATACTAATGTTAGACCAAATTAGGATTGCTTCCTATTTGATTTGCTCCAGTTGTTATTCGGTCTTATAGATGTTTCCTGGATTTTTACCCTTTCAACATGTAGCATATAATGTGAATTATAAATCTTGGGTTATTTTTATCGGGTGAACAGAAATGGTTGTCATGAATTCAGAATATTACCATAGAGATTTAATATGTTTTTGATGTTGCTGAGAAGTAGAGAACATAAAGAATATATGCCTTACATCATATTCAGTATAATAACATAATTTCAGTGCCTGTATATGTATTTACTTGACTTTTTCTATGCCCTTTTTTAAGGACACAGAAGCACATATATATATATATATATTTAACACCATTTCCTGAAACAGTGCTTCGAAGTCCCCTGATGTTCTATTTCCTAACAATCTGCTGGTTCCAATTTACTTTGGCAATCTCTCTCTCTCTCTCTCTCTCTCTCTCTCCCTCTCTCTCTCTCTCTCTCCCTCCCNTCTCTCTCTCTCTCTCTCTCTCTCTCTCTCCCTCTCTCTCTCTCTCCTTCCCTCCCTCCCTCCCTCCCCCTCTCTCTGTCTCTCAACAATGTGTATAAATATGGATAAATAAGGTTAAATATCATTAAATATAAGAGTATAGAGCTGATTTTGTAATGAAGTGTGGATAAGACTAATTAATTGGATAAGGCTAATTAAATTTTCAGCTTCAATGGAAAAGCTGACATTAAGAATGAACTTATAAAAAAGGTCAAGAGATATAAGATACATTTATTCAAATTTGCTTTTCATTTTATTCCATTTAGAGACTTAACCTTCTCTTAGTCTAGCAGACCTATTTTGTGGGGGAAAATACATGCTAGGATGAAAAGCTTCTATATGAATTGTGTACATTGATCAAAAGAAGTGATAAAACAGATTTGAATTATATATTTCAAGCTGATGTACTACAGTGAATGCAATTATCAATCCCATACAGCTAACCTGTTGCATTTTTATTAAATAACAAAAGCTTTTTGAAAGCAGATGTAATACATTTCAAAAATACCAATGGTTCATGGTTATCACGTTTCTGGGTTTCCCTGAATATATCCTGCTGTTAGACCTACACTGGAAGTTCAGTTGGACACAAATCATAAATGCCTTGGGTTCTGTAGATTTGAAATTCTGTAATGAAATGTTGTCATTTGAGAAATGGTGCTTATATTTAATTTAGAACTAGTGAAAATGAATCATTATGCATATATTATGCATATAATAGTTCTATTGGCAATATGTAGAGTATTTGCTGCTAAACTGCCTCAGATTGGGTGCCCTTTCTGTACATATCAGCCCACCAAACAAGATAGAAATCAGACAGCTCTCTCTGCATGAATCTGAAATGTATCAGGATTGATTATTGTGCCGGTGGGTAGTCTGGTTCCATCATCAATTAGATAGCTCGAGAGAACAGCTGACATCTGGACCACCTGTTTAACCCAATGCAGGAGAATCAGCAATGCTAGGTGAAATTAGCTTAGACTCGAGGCTCCATTTCATTCAAGGACATTGAGAATAAGAACAAGAGAAGAGCATTTGTGCTGTGCACCAATTTTCTCCCCTTCATTTTCCTAACTCTCAGTGGAAGGGGAAGTGATAGCTGATAAGGGACTAGATATACATGCTTCCTGGGTAACAAGAAAGGTGTCCATTCTCCATGAAGTGTGATAATCCATTTGCTTAAAATATTTTGTAGCTACTGTTCTAAATTAAAATTATAGAAATAGAAAGATGTAATAGGGTAACAACCAGTGGTGGTATTCAGCTGGTTCGCACCAGATTGGGCAAACCAGTAGCAAAGATTTGGCATGGGTTGACAAACCAGTAGTAAGTTCTGGCTGGCCATGCTCCCGACCAGTCTCTGGCTCTCTTGCCCCACCTGCCCGATGTTCATTCACCTCATCTGACTCTGGCCCCTAAAGATATTTCTTTTTTTTTCCTTCCTGACAATCAGCTGTTTATATGATCAGCTGTTCCGGGATTCCCTTTGCTGAGGCCTAGGAAGGCAAAAAATGGAGGGAGGGGCTCAGCCCCCCCTCCATTTTTTGCCTTCCTGAAACTTAGAGGAGTGTTTTGGAAGCAAAAATAACCCCCGAGGCTCTTCGGAGGCCAGGATGGTCCCAAAATGAAGCGTGGAGAGGGGCTATATGCCCCTCCCATGCTCTGTTTTTTTCTTCCTGAACCTCAGAGGAGCCTTCTGGGAGCCTCCTCCCCAAAAAGACTCTTCTGAAGCCCAGAAGGCCCAAAAAATGGGTTGGCGGGGACAACTGCAAAAAAGAAAAAGCCATGCCCACCCAGTCACATGGCCATGCCCACCAAGCCACACCCACAGAACTGGTAGTAAAAATTTTTGAATCCCACCACTGGTAACAACCTTTCTGTTTAATATATTGTCTCTTTACTGTTGTTGCTATATTTGTTTATTTGAAAATTGTGTAAGAAATTAATTGAATCAACATAGAAATGGATAAGGTTTTGAGAGGAGAGGGAGTCTGATGAAAGGAGGAATGTTTATTGGGAAAACTTTTAGGATTTTAAAGTACAAGGCAGCAATTACAGGTGTTAGGGATAACATTGTTTGCCCTAACTGGTTTAGGTAAAATAATAAATAAGTAATCCTGGTTAGTATGTTAA
>BHFT01046848.1:0-24531 GCA_004320025.1 Laticauda laticaudata
GAAAGACGTACACAGTGAGTACACAACGGATGCATCACATTTTCAAATGGATGGCAAGCTTTTTTGTCCATTTTACATCCTCTTTGCATCCCTTGGTGCAGTGTGACATGGGCTTTAGGCCAGTGTTTTTCAATCTTGACAAATTTAAGATGTGTGGACTTCAAATCTCAGAATTCCAGGAAGTCCTCAGATCTTAAAATTGAAAAACACCTCTATAGGTAGAACAAGCCCAAAGCTAGTCCTTTAGCACTGATTAAATCCAGGCTCCATCCAAATGAGTTCAATGTGGATGCGAGTGATGCAATTTTCTTGGCATGTGATTTGCCACTGCCTTTTTCTAAAATGCTTTCTCATCTTCCTGTCTAGTTTTCAGCCTGGGAGTTTTTACTTTTTTTGGTATCTGCTATCCTGAGGCTGTTCAAAACTTTTATGGGATGCTTTACTTTGATGGCAATTTGAAAGAAATCATGCTGTTTCATAAAGCAATATTCCCTTCCAAACAGGGCAGATACTATTTGTACAGAATAGGCTCCAGGAGTAAAACAAACTATCTTAACAAAACAAAAAACAAAAAAACCTCACACTATCTCCATATTGTGAAATGTCTCACAGAGATGAAGTCAGTCCAACCTGCAAAAATCTAGGATTTATATTACCAGTATACAGTAATTTAACGAGCAGGTAAGATCTTGAAACGGTTCCAAGTAATAATTAAACTGAATTCTTGCTATGAGGTCACGGTGACAAATTCTAGCTTCCATAATACAAGTATTGTGTATAAATGTACACAAATGTTTTAATGACAAGCATGATTTGATTACAGTAGCAGTCAAATAAAAGAGTGAGATTAAGTTAAAAGCCATTCAGCTTTAGAAGGGAGATGAAATTGAAAGACACAGATACCTCAGGAAGTGAACTGTTTTTGAAAAAGTCTCTCTAGTTTTGTGCCAAATTGGAGATCAGCAGGAGGTTCTAACTGCTGAAAATGAGTAAACTTGCCCACCCCCAACCATTTTGTCACTTTTGACTTGGCTCAATTACATCCCATGGTTGCCAAGCAACTATGTGGGCTTCTCAGTCAGGACTGAATGTTGCAGAAGATTCTGGACCATACTTCAGTAGTTAAGCTTTTCCAATTTTCCAGCTGAATTGTCTTTCCAGCAGCAAGCTGAAATGGGATTTGCTAACAAACACAAGTGCACAATTGCTGCATAGGCAGAATTATCAAGTTGCATGCTCACTATGAACTAGTAGAAGTAGGTAATCGGTTGTCCACAAGGCCTCATTTTTTTTCTCCAAAACCACCCCCTGCCAGAATTAATGGAGTTACAAAGACAGAGGTGTCAAAACATCCACTCTATCCTTTTCGGTGGGTTGGAGGCATGGGGGGAAGACCTGTCTTTGTCCATTGTGTTGATATCAAATCTTTGCTGGCCAAGTCCGCCACAGACCTCAAGGTGCATAGAAAGTCACAATCCATCCCACAGATCCCCCTGCTGTCATGCAGGTGTTGGAAGTTAAAACCCATCCGTCTTCTAGAAAAATGAAATATTTTAGGATATATTAAAAAGACAGAATATTTCCTCTAAAAGAGAAGTAGAAACTCAGAGAGGCAGAAACTCAGCTCCCCCCCCCTTTGTTAATGGGCCATTAAGGCCTGGGACAGTCTATTCTACATAACAAATATCTACCTCCTTCAGGCTGAGCCATTTCATTTCCCTTCACTGTACCACCTACCAAGTTTCAAACAAACTTAGCACACAAACAACCTACAAAGCTAGCTGGTTGGCAGCAACCAATCTGGATACTCTTCCTGTCCCCCAGAGAGGGTATAAAACCCAGGGACTCTCAGTATCTCTTCCCTTTTTTTCTTCATCCAAATGCTCCAACCATTTTTTCAAACAGCCTCCAAGTTTCCAGTGTCTTTCTCCCCACTTGGAACTGAACTCAGATGGACATTTCTTCCAGCACAGGCATGCAGATCCTTTTCATTTCTTTCTTTTCAGTGTCCACTATTTTAGAGGAACACATTTTTAATGGGCAGGTTTCTAACAGAAAGCCTCTAAAGAAAATTTTCTCTTTCTTTAATATTCCCCAACATGTGGAGCTTTTCTCTGTGAGGTTAAAATATGTCATTCTGGAATTCAATTCACCCTTCAAGACTTTTCAAACAGAACTTCTTCAGAAGTTATTCAGTGCTTCAGAATACATGTTGATGCTGTTTTTTTGACCTTACTTTAATTGTTCCCCTGTGTGGAAAGCTCCTGATATTTCACTTCTATCTTTTATCACATTGAAGCCTCCATGACCAACAATGGGGTCTTCTTTTAATTTAATAAAAGCAGAAGAACCCAAGGAGGTGGCAGAGCTATTAGAGAGAAGATTGTATAATGAAAGACAAGACATTCCCACATTCGTTAGTTTCCTTATAAAGGAGAGGGCTTACAATGGAAAGGCCAGATATATAGGCCCTATTCTTGTTTTTTTCTTCTTCATGTAGAATAGATAAAAAACATTGTCAAGTTCTTTCTCACAAAATTGAGAACAGCCAACAAAAACCAAAAAACAAATACAATAATCATTGCTCAGGATTGCTTGGTAACACATTTTTCGTTGCTGTGTAGCCCTATACTTAACCTTTCAAAATGTACTTTTAAGAGATTTTCCTCTCTTTCAGGTATAAAAGCTTTATGTCTTCAAGTGGCAAATAATGCAAGTTCTGGGGTAGGTTTTCTCACCCTCCTTCTTTTGATGCTAAAACAAGAGAAAAAAAATGCACGTAACAACATTAGAAGACCTATTCGGGAGGGGAAGGAGAAATGCCATTTTCTCATGCTTATTGCCAACAAAAGCTACAATAACAATATACTTTGACCTTTCTAGGAAATGCCAGCACTGAAATATTACTAAGAAGATCCAGTTCACAGTGCTTGTTTTGTAACTTCTTTGAAGAATCAGGACATAAAACACAAAGATTTGATAGAGATTTAGCGAAATAAATGCAACAGCTCATCTGCTTTTAAAAAAAAAGCATAACTGAAACAAACTGCTTCACAGTTTTGTAATCTTTCAGATTGTATCATATAGTATGAATTTTAAAAATCTAAAACACATCAACAGTGTATCATGATGATACACCAATACAAACAGATTTAACAGATCAGATTTAACAGATTTAACAGATAATCAGAGTTGGAAGGGATCTTGTAGGTCATCTAGTCCAAACCCCCGCCCAAGCGGGAGACCCTACACCATTTCGGACAAATGGCAGTCCAGTCTCTTCTTGAAAGTCTCAACTGATGGCGCTCCCACAACTTCCGAGGGCAAGCTGTTCCATTGGTTGATTGTTCTGTCAGAAGTTTCTCCTTATTTCCAGGTTAAATCTCTCCTTGTTTCAGTTCCAATCCATTATCCTTTTTTGGCCTTCAGGTGCTTTGGAAAATAGCTTGACCCCTTCCTCTCTTGAAAGCCTCTCAAAATTGGAAGACTGCTATCATGTCTCCCCTGGTCTTTCCCTTTACTAGACTAGACAAGCCCAGTTCCTGCAACCATTTGTTGTATGTTTTAGCCTCCAGTCCCCAAATCATCCTGGTTGCTCTTCTCTGCACTTTTTCTACAATCAAAACATTTTTTTTATAATGTGTGAACAAAACTGGATGCAGTACTCTAGGTGTGGTCTTACTAAGGCAAACCTAGGTGTAGATGGATGAATGAGTTTAAGAAACCAGGATGCAACTGGGTAGGATATTTCAGATCAGTTTTTCCCAAAGTAACCGTCAGGAGCATCTTTCATAGCTGTTCCAGAATCTTGCATCTACTCTTTTGAAAATGCAGGTAGTTCTTGATTTACAACCAGAACAGGGATCAGAATTTTCAATGGAAAGCAAGGTGGTTCATATGTCTGATTTTATTACCTTTTACTTCATGGTTATTAACTAAAGCCCCTGTCACACTGCACCAACGGATAGAAAGAGGATGTAAAACGGAGAAAAACACTTGCCATCCGTTGGTTAACGCGATTCTTCCATTCTGTACTCACTGCCTCCCTTTTGCTTTCCTCCTATCCATCCAGCATCCGTCTATTGATGTTTCATCCGCCTCAGAGGGTTTTGAGCTGCTCAAAACTTTTGAGCGGAAAATGTATCCAATGCATCCGTTCTGCATCCTCTAGGCATAGGGGGGACATCTGTTCTGCATCTGTTATGCATCCGCTATATCCGCTAGGCATCCGCTGCGCATCCACGCAACTCAATCTGCTCCAGCGGTAAACGGACGCAGGGAGGAAGAGGAACGGATGCAGAATGGAGCGCAGCATTAGTAGCACGGACGGAGGAAAGGATGAAAGCAGATGCAGAACGCAAAGAAAGCATTTAAAATGGAAAAAACGTTCGCAGAGGGGATCTATCCCAGATATTAAGGATGTTAGAGGATGCCAGAGGATGCAAAGGGACACATAGGGGAAAACCTATATTGCCTATAAAAAAGGGAGCAACTCACCTGGATCTCACTTTCAGACAGCAGCCCTGCCTGTGCAAACCTCTGCAGCCTTCATCTGCCTCTTCCTCTTCCACAGCATCGAGTCATCTCCACCATGGATCGTAAAAAATCCTTTTGGAAGCCACCATCCTTCTGCAACAGTGCAAAGCCACCTACAGGCTCTGTGAACTTTAACTATGGGAAGAAAAGAGGTGGCCAAGAAGCGTCTGGGTCCAAAGATGGATCAGGCAGAAGAGCAGAGTACATAGTACAACAAGCTGATGGTGGAAGCTGAGGAACGAGACACTCGTGCATTCCAGAACTTTCATGAGGATGCCTCCAGCCATGTTTGACAAAGTTGTGCAGCGGCTGAGACCCAGGTTGACCAAGCAGAGCACCAAACGTCCGGCCCAGCCTGGAACCTGGGCCCAAGGTGGCACTGACTCTGCGCCACTTGGCCTCAGGGACCACCTACAGGAGCATGCAGTACGGCTGGAGGGTGCCACACAACACCATCAGCATTGTGGTCAGAGAAGTGGTGCAGGCCATCATCGAAGAATACCTGGAGAGCTCCTCCAGTGCCCCTCCACTGAAGAAGGCTGGAAGAAAGTTGCAGAGCACTGGTATCAGAAGTGGAACTTCCCCCACACCGTTGGAGCCATAGATGGCAAGCACATGGCCTGCAAAGCTCCAGCCAAATTAAGGTCAATTTATCACAACTACAAGGGCTTCTTCAGCATCGTCCTCTTCACCATGGTCGATGCTGACTAAAGTTCATGTACATCGATGCTTCAGGCAACGAGTCATGTTCAGATGCCCAGGTATAACAACGCCAGTGACCTCAAGGAGGGGCTGGAACAACAACCTCATCATGGCTTCCCAGATCCAGACCCCCTGCCAATGACACACAAGATGTGCCCTACTTCATCATGGGGGATGACGCCTTCTCCTCAGAACCTACCTCATGAAGCCCTACACTTCCAGACTCCTCACCCGTTGAAGAGAGGATCTTCAACTACAGGCTGTCCAGGGCAAGGCAGGTGTGGAGAACTCCTTTGGCATCCTGGCCAACAGGTTCCAGGTAATTCTCACCACCATGCAGCATTGCCCAGAGACCGTGAGGAGGATCGTGGAAGCTTGGTGCATCCTGCACAATCTCATGTGCACCGCTACCCAGTGTTGCAGAACAGGCTCGTGGACCTCCAACACAGGCAATGGGGACATGGAGCCTGGTGAATGGAGCAAGGGCGAAACCTGATAGGACACTAAGGATGTGCAAGGCTCCAACAGAGCTCACGTGAAGGGAAGAAGCAGCGCAACCTCCTGAGACACTGGCTGCAACCACAACTCCCCACCTGGAGCAGTGGAGTGGCAAGACAGGATGATAGAATGATTAATGGATGCTCCCTTCAGCCTGTCTCATCACACTGATGAGATTGTCCATGTATGTTGGGTGGGCCTACAATGAACAGGGCATTTAATAAAGAGTTGTGTTTATGTTCAAATGTTGTGGATCAATGCTTACATTAGTATTGATAATGATGGGCATAGGTGTGGCCACCTGGAGGATGGACTATACAGTCCCACTATGCTTGCACTGGAGGTTTATCTATACCCACAGCTACCTCAACCCATCCCACAGCTATCTTAACCTATCCCAAAGGTATCCCTCGCCATCCCACAGCTAGTTGCCCATCCCACAGCTATTACCCATCCCACAAGTATCCCTGCCCATGCCACCGGATATCCCTGCCCATCCCACTGCTATCTTAACCCATCCCACAAGCATGGCAAAGGGTTAAACCATTTCTAAAAGTTTCCACCAATAGACTTTATTGACATAAATAAAGGAAGCAAGTGTGTGAAGCAAAGATAAACTTTATTATATCACAAAGCTGTAAAAGAAAAATGACCCAAGTCAAGTGTCCAAATAAAGACTACAGGTAGCCACCAGTCTCTGGCACTTCCTCTTGGTCACTCGGAGGTGTGCCCAGTCTCAGGGGTGAAGGGTCCAGGTGCTGTGGATCTGGCTGCTGCTGGAGTGCCTGGTCTGAATGGCCACTGGAGTGCCTGGCCCCGAGAGGACAAAGAGGTGACGGTGTGTTGAGGAAGCTCTCGGACAGCTGGCTCAGCCCCGTGGTGTTGAGAGCCCCTTCCTCCATGCCATGTGGTGTCAGCCCCAGTACGAGGACAGATGTACTGAGGCCGGGCTTGGCTGTGGGGTGGAGGAAGGAGCAGTGTAGTGGCTGTCTGGTCTGCAGCTGGGTGAGGACTGGCGTTGGTGGCATCTGTGGCATGGGTGGCATTGGTGTCGTCGGTGGCATCATTGGTGTGGTGGCATCAGTGGCATTGGTGAACCGGTGGCAACGGTGTCATCCGATGACTCTGTGCCTGGACTGGGGTGGAGAAGCAGACCTGGAATGGGTGGGAGCAGGTTCCTCTGGATCTGGAGGTTGTGAAGCAGATCGGTGATCCGGTCCTTCAACACCTGGTACTGGGGTCCACCATGTCCGTGAGGTGATCTGGTTGACATGGTGAGGAAGGGCTTGCGGTTGGAGGATGAGGAGTTGGTGCGGACCAGCTCCGGATGGTGTCCCTGATCTCCAGCAGGACAGTGTGGCTCTTGCCCCTCCTGTCAGGCTCTCTGTCTTTCTGTGGAGGTGGAGCTGTGGGTGGATGCGGGTAGGGCTGTGGTGGAAGTGCCGTCTCCTTTCTCCCACCGAACCAGGGAGTCCTCCACGTGCTTCACCATGGTTTAAAACACCTGTCCACGGGTTCTCCGCCATGGCACGCTCCACAGAAACCTGCCTGGAGACAGGAGCTGACTCTCAGCCGGAAGAGGACTGGCAGGCTCTCTCAGCAGGCTGCCGGAGAGAGAGGGTCATGAGAGGGGCTGCTGCTGCTCCTCGGTGGCGGATCTCACCCTCCAGGAAGCTGCACCTGGCCATCATGTAGGTCTCTCTGTCTGTCAGCTTGACCGTGGCCTGCCAGATTTCTTGAGGTGCAGCTTCCCATACCAGGTGTGCATGTGCTTCCACCAGCTGAGGAGCACCTCTGAAGTGTAGCCCAGGCTCTCTGCCTTCTCTCTCCAAGCAGCCTGCTTCCTTTTGGTGTCGGATAGAGCCTGTGTCGCTTCCGCCATAGATACTTGTTCTCCCTCAGCCACTCAAGCACCTCCTCCTCATGTTCCTCTTCGATTGTGTGTTGCCTCCTCTCCCGTTCACGCATCTGCTGCTTCCTCCCTTTGGCAGGGCCATATGGGACCACATCAGAGGGGCTTCGAGGTTGTAGGGGCTGCTCCTCCACACCACCACCATCACCAGCAGCAGCAACAACAGTAGCAGCAAAAGCAGACCAGCAGGACCAGCAGGACCAGAGCAAAGCAGCAGCAGCAGAAGTAAGCACCAGCAAGAAAGCACCAGCACCAGGAGCAGCGCCAGCAGAGTAAGCACCAACAGAAGCACCAGCACCAGGAGCAGCGCTAGCAGAGAAGCACCAGCAGAAGCACCAGCACCAGGAGCAGCGCCAGCAGAGTAAGCACCAGCAGAAGCACCAGCACCAGGAGCAGTGCCAGCAGAGTAAACACCAGCAGAAGCACCACCACCAGAAGCAGCATCAGCAGAAGCACCACCACCAGAAGCAGCATCAGCAGAGTAAGCACCAGCAAAAGCACTACCACTAGAAGCAGCATCAGCAGAAGCACCACCTCCAAAAGCAGCATGAGCAGAACCCCAGCACCAGAAGATCGAGGCCAGGCAGCAGAAGCCCCAGCAGAAGCAGAGTCAGGGCCAGGGGTGGGAGGGTGGCCCTTCCCTCTTGCCAGGGCTGGCAGCAGATGGCAGAGGCTTCCTTTCTTCCCCGTGGTGTGTGGGTTGCTGGCTGGCTGGCTGGCTGGCTTTCTGGAGAGCTGTTCTGGAAGCAAGTCTTTCCTCTGAATGGTGACCTGCTTGGAGCTGCTTCCCTTTATATCCACGGGGCTGACCCAATGCATCCTCCTGCATTGGACTCGATGGCTCCTTTCTCCCACCGCACCAGGGAGTCCTCATCGCTCTCCACCACGCTTTCCACACCTGCCCGGGGTTCTCCGCCGTGGCACGCTCCACAGAAACCTGGCTGGAGACAGGGACTGACTCTTGGCTGGAAGAGGACTGGGTTGCAGTAGGCTGCGCAGAGAGAGGGTAGACAGATGGGCTCCTGGTGCTCCTCGGTGGCGGACTCACCCTCCAGGAAGCTGCACTTGGCCATGACATAGTTCTCTCTGTCCCTCAGCTTAACCGTGGCCTGGCCAGATTTCTTGAGGTGCAGCTTCCCGTACCAGTGGTGCAAGTGCTTCCACTAGCCAAGGAGCACATCCGATGTATAGCCCAGACTCTCCCCCTCTCTCTCCAAGCAGCCTGCTTCCTTTTGGTGTCCCTGTACAGCCGGTGTCCCTTCCACCACAGATAGTCATTCTCTCCCAGCCACTCCAGCACCTCATCCTCGTGTTCCTCCTCAATGGAGTATTGCCTCCTCTCCCTTCCCGCACATGTCTCTTCCTCCCTTCAGCAGGACCAGATGGGCCCTCATCAGAGGGGCTTCCAGTTGTAGGGGCTGCTCCTCCACACCACCACCAGCAGCATCAGGATCATCATCATCATCAGCAGCACAGCAGCAGCAGCAGGATCATCATCATCAGCAGCAGCAGCACCAGCACCAGCACCGCACCAGCGGGACCAGGAGCACGAGCAGGACCAGGAGCACGAGCAGGACCAGCAGGACGAGCAAGACCAGGAGCACGAGCAGGACGAGCAGGACAAGCAAGTCCAGGAGCATGAGCAGCAGGATGAGCAGGACAGCAGACGAGGAGCAGCTTCAGCAGAGTAAGCACCAGCAGAAGCACCACCGCCAGGAGCAGCCTCAGCAGAGTAAGCACGAGCAGAAGCACACCGCCAGAAGCATCATCATCAGCCTCTCCAGAAAACAGAAGCAGCAGAAGCCCCAGCCACAGAAGAACAAGACTGTGCTACAGAAGCCCCAGCAGAAGCAGAGTGAGGGCCAGTGGGCAGGAGGGTGGCCCTGTCCCTCTTGCCAGGGCTGGCAGCAGATGGCTGAGGCTTCCTCTTTTTCCCATGGTTGTGGGGTTGCTGGCTGGCAGGGAGGGTGGCAGGGAGGCTGGCAGGGAGGCTGGCACGAAGGCTTGCAGGCAGGCAGGCAGCAAGGCTGGCAGGCAGTCATCACCAAGGCTGGCAGGCAGCAAGGCTTGCAGGCAGGCAGGCAGCAAGGCTGGCAAGCAGCAAGGCTGGCAGGGAGGCAGGCACCAAGGATGGCAGGATGGCAGGCAGCAAGGCAGGCAGCAAGGATGGCAGGATGGCAGGCAGCAAGGCAGGCAGGCAAGGCACTCAATGCGTCTGGCAGCAGGTCTTTCCTGTGAATGTGATCTGCTTCAGAGCTGCTTCCCTTTATATCCCCGGACTGATACAATAAATCCCCCCCCGCATGCGCAATTAACAAAGGCATCTGCTAGGCTTCCGCTGTGCATCCACTAGGCTTCCACTCTGCATCTGCTTTATCTGCTGTGCATCCGCTGTGCATCCGCTTCATCCATTCCATGTCCGCTCTGCATCCGCTCTTTCCATTCCGCGTCCGCTTTGCTGGCGCCCCCCGAAGCCTAGCGGATGTGGCATCCGCTCCCATCTGCTTCCATCCGCTAGGCTTCCGCTCTGCATCCGCTTTCCATCCGCTCTGCGTCTTCCCCCCGTCCGTTCCTTTCCATTTTATCCGCTCTGTTTATGCAAATTTTTGCCCCTTTTGAGAGCAGATAACAATGGATTGGAAGCATTATTTCTCAGTGAACATTTTTCTCGTCCGCTGTGTCCTTTTTACAAACGTTTTGCATCCGTTGGGCAGTGTGACAGGGCCTTAAACAATGAAGGTTTCTCCACTTCTCTGACAGTTGCTTTTAGCCTCTTCACCAGTCCATCTATTCCCACTAGAACATCATGGCTGGCTGAGGAATTCTGGGACTTGAAGTCCACAGGTCTTTAAATTGCCAAGATTTGACATCCCTGCTCTAGAAGTTTCTTTGGTTTCCTAAAAAAAACCCCAAACATGTCAACTCATCTTGAATTCCTGCCAGCTTACAATGTCAGCAACAAACTTGTTTTTCTCTTTTACTATCTCTTTCTTTTTCTTCATGCATTTGCTGCAGGTATAAGTCCATATTTATCTTCTAAAGTTCTTGGAGGACGCATTAAATACATTCCATACATTGCGGTAATCTCTCCCTCACTGCAGAGAAGATTTATTTAAAACAAGGAGCCACATATCCCATATGAACGTTTGGCCATGAAGTCTTCTTTTCTAAATATTTTTTTGGGAAAATAGATGAAGAGGGCAAATATGAACACCCTGTTAAATATTTTCTAACAAGCCTAAAATGTCTACATCACAGGTGTCAAACTCACCACATCACATTGCCATCACATGATGTTTCATGATGTTTTTTCCATTCGTGGAGCTGGAATGGATGTGGCCTGTGCGTGATGCATCTGGTCTATATGCAAAGAGCATATTTTCCCCTTGAAAAACAGCACCTCCCCCCAAGAACCTGCAATTGGATCAAAATGCCACGTTTGATAACAAATTGAAATCACCATAATTAGGTTTATGCTTGCATTGCAGGCACTTGCATTGGGTTCCTGCAATGTAAGCATCACTAGGTTTTTGTGTGCAATTCAAAGTAAATTTAAAGTGCTGGTGTAAATCTAGAAAGTCCTAGGGCTTGGCTCTTAGCTGTTTGCAAGACCTTTTCCACATGGAAGTGACCTGTCTGACTCATCTAGTACATACACTCCCAACAAAATCTTTTAATAATTTCATCAGATACGGGGGCAAGGGGCACAGACAATGTTTTTTAATTGCAGCCCTGTACTTAATATTAGCATCCTTCTGGAGGTCAGCTTCCTGCTCTCATTATTGGCTTCCCAGAAGAGAGTAAAAATGGAATTATTCTACAGTGTATTTGGAGACTGAGGAATTGGGGTATTTACTGCTGTTTTAATATATTCTTTTCACTTTCTTTTTTCTTTTGTTTTTATAAGGATGCCCACCAGTCATTACTGTTGTGTTGTGGTTATCGAGTGCATGCTTACAGTAGTGTTGTGGATTCCTGGCTCTGTGTATCATTCCGGCAGGACACAATAGGATTCCTTCCTTCCCTTTCCTTGTAAGGGGAAGGAAGGAAGGAAGGAAGGAAGGAAGGAAGGAAGGAGGGAGGGAGGGAGGGAGGGAGGGAGGGAAGGAAGGAAGGAAGGAAGGAAGGAAGGAAGGAAGGAGGGAGGGAAAGAGGGAGGGAAGGAGGAAATTTTCCCCATCTAAGCTGAGAATTTTCCCTCCCCGATCACAGGAGATGGACATCAGACTATTATATGTTATTCAAGAGCAACAGCATTGCCATCAAATTACACTCTGTAGCTAAAAGCATACAGTGGAAGAGGAATGGAAATGCAGGTTTTGAAACATTTATTCCTAATGAGATATGTGATGTACAGCAAACCTGCTGAATAGGATCCTGAAGAATAAACCATTAAATCAAAATTCTGCCCTGCTGTTACAACGATGCACTCTAATTCCTTCGTTTTGCTCTCCTTCTCCTCTTAGCCAAAATATTTAATCCACTGCTCCATTGAGATTCACAATTTGCTGTTCTGCATGGCATTTGTTTGAAACTAAATGGCCAAGGACTAAAACATATTTGCACAGCTGGCAAATACCCTACTCACGAGAGTATAATAAAATTGAATATTGTGAGTCAAGGACCAGATGTGTCAGGTTATATTTCATTAAACCCAAGTGCTATTAAAGACCACTTTCTATTGATGAAATTGTTCTGTCTTCTCCCCTTAGTTTTGTGGTGGATTTATTTCATTGATGGGAGACACACATACACAAAAACACACTCAGAAAAGAACCCACATAAGCATGGATTGTTGCCTTACTTTGACATAATTTTGAAAAAATACATAGGGATCCCGGACCTATTGTGCTTCCTACATGCTTTCCTTCCTTCCTTCCTTCCTTCCTTCCTTCCTTCCTTCCTTCCTTCCTTCCTTCCTTTCTTCCTTCCTTTCCCTTCCTTTCCCTTCCCTTCCCTTCCCTCTTCCTTCCCATAACAAACTAAAGCAGGAAGCAAACAGCTGACACAACAGGGATCAAAACAGGTGCTTATGCACACAGAGAAAGACGAGGTTTTGAAAGGTCACTTCACTGTACAAAGAAGTGGTGGTAAAGAACCAATGATGGCAAGATTTAAACTGTAGCATGGCTAACCCAAATTAAAAGGGGAATAATGCCTGGGAAGGAAATTGACATCTGTCTCCCTGGAAGGACAACCCATTGCTTCTGGGTTTTATCTAATACATTCTGCAAGAGGTTGTGAAAGCTTGACACCAGTCTTCAGTCTTTGAAAGATCTTGAAGGGCTTTCTCTCTGTCCTGTTCACTTCCCTTCTTTGCTTCTCCCTTCTTGCTCCCTGGATTAGGGCATACGATTCTATCAGACTTGGAAAGCTCAGTTTTATAATCTCTGGGGAAGAAAGAGTAAGCCTGGTTTAATTCTTAAGCCATATACACACAATCTATTTAAAGAACATTGTTCAGTATAGTTCTGATGTCAGCCATATCGAGATAGCATTTGTATAAATTATTTTTTAAGTCCTCTGTTTCTGAAGAATCCTAATTCACCACCTCTTTCATGTCAGAAGCAGCAGCAGCAGCAGCAGCAGAAGCCAAGGACACAAGTAGGAAGAAACAATTAGATAGATTAGCAAGGAACAGATGTGTTGCTTATCACAACATGCTCACTATCATCAAGGTGCTAGTTCCCAATCTTTTTTTTAAGGTGGGTTCTACATATTTATTTATCAAAAACATTTATGGACCACCATGCAAGCCATCTGCATACTTCCTAATTTCTAAGATCTCTCCAGATGGCAGTGTTAAGACAAATAGCTGATTCCCCAGCTTTCATATCACTTTTATTCATTCGTGGGAACTGACAATTCTTCATACATTGATCCTTCAGGAAATAAATGCATTTTATTTTCAAATTTATAAGTCGCACACCACATTTATTTATTAGGAAAATATATATGGCTGCCCAATTCACTCATAGTGACTCCAGGTGGCTTATATATTATTATATGACCTCACCTCTTTCCTAAGAGGTCTGTAGGGGGCGTGCATAAACGCACCAACGTGTCAACCATCACTGTCCTGTTGTTTCTTTTGTTTTTCTTATATGTATCCATGTATTCATAACTATGTTTTTACTTATACCTATTATCTTGTAAGCAATTGACAAACCAAATAAAATAAATAAATAAAAAATCTAAATACAAAACCCCTCCCACCTCCAACAAAAAACACATACACCACTTGATGGGCTCCATAATCCCCCTGGGTTCCCCAGAACTTCTGACAAAACTGTATCTTCAGGACCTTTCAAAATAATACCAAGGTGGGGGACAATCTTATTTCTATAGGTTTGATGTTCCACAGGGAAGGAGCCCCCAAAGAGAAGACCCTTCTTTTTGGTCCTACTGGATAGTCATTTTAAGAGAGGGGATGCCAAGCATTTTTTGTTCTCCCCTCTCTGGTAGGTTAGGTAGATGTAATTGGGAAAAAACAGTCCTTCAAATAACCTGGGTCAATTTAAGAAAGTTAAGTTTAAATACAGGGTGCACTGGAAAAAAGGATTATGGTTTAACTCTCTGTTGGATGTCATACACTAGGCTCCAAAAAATGGGTGTCACCAGGACAAAAAAAAAAAAANGTGTCACCAGGAAAAAAAAAAAAAAAGGTATTTGTTGCTTCTTTTTTGTTTTTATTATTCTTGTTGTAAACTTCCCAGAGTTGTGATATAAAAAATGGGTAGCCATAAATAAATAAACTCACAATTCTACTTAAATATCACATTATCACAGTATAGTTA
Organism: Laticauda laticaudata; assembly: GCA_004320025.1. Lineage (NCBI taxonomy): Eukaryota > Metazoa > Chordata > Lepidosauria > Squamata > Elapidae > Laticauda > Laticauda laticaudata. Next base: position 14,446 of record BHFT01046848.1, read on the forward strand.
ATATAAGTATCACCTGTCTTTAACATTTCTCCATTTGTCTCCATCTGTCCCATCAAGCAAAAACCCAGAAACTTTTGCTCATATCCAAAAGTAAAAGGAGCTTCATGCAGTCTGGGAGCTCTGCTTGTAGGCCACATTTCTTTAACTGAACAATTGTGGGCCCTTGCAAATATGCATCCTTTGTTTCTAGTCATGCAAGCCCTTGGATGATGAAATCTTATTTCCTTGTCATCAATACTGCTCAGTTGCAAACTGCCTTGGGTCCTATGCTGAAGTTAGAGATCTATAAATAGTATAAATAGCAAACTAAATGTTTCAATGAATTTGAGCAAATCAATGGCTCTTTTCTGTTCCAGTGGAACATTAAGATGTGACAATGGAAAGGATGTGCCTCTTCCTTACCTTCTGAATTAGCTTTTAGGGGAAGAAGTGGCATTTGGGAGATCTTTCAGAGAGGGAGGAGAATGGCTCAAAGCATATTCTGTCTCCTTTTTGGTCAGATAAATATTCTACCTAGAACACTGCTCTGGGGAGTGTCCATAAAACCCGTGTTACACATTCTATTGCTTAGCTTTTATTTAAGCATGTCAATTATGATTTTGGATTTTCCCGACTTATCTCAAAACATTAGCTAGGACAATAAATCTAAAGGAACCGAATTCAACATTAGTCAAAAATTCATTGCTGCTTGAAGAGCATTAGGTGAACATATGAACAACTTAAAAAGCAAAGACTCCAGAGCAGAAGGGGTGAGTGTGGAGATTAAGCAGCAGAGGCTTAATTTATGTTTTTACCCTCTAACTCTGGAAGTTAAATGGCAGCTTGAGAAAAGAGTGAAAGAAGAAAACGGGGGACTAGATGAGAAGAAAAGGTGTGAAGAAGGCTTTTAATTCAGGAAAACTGCCTTTTTGAAATTGAAATTGTGAAATTCTGATAATGGAAGAACTGGAATAATGTCTACAGTCTCCATTTAAATCAAATCACCAAAAATCATTCTAAATGGCCACCAATTAGGGAGACAAGGAGACTCATGGAGAATTGATAGTCTCCATAATAAATCACCCATCTCCATTGAAACAACCCAGCTGATTAGTGAGCCTGAATTTAAATTCCCAGTCAGCTGATTGAACAACCTCCACTAAACCCCAACCGCAAATCTCATCCTTTCCAAACATTCCAAAATAATGATGGTGAGCCCATTCAAATCTTCTCCATTCAAATCTATCAAATAGCAACACTTCATCTTTAAAACAAAAACAAAACAAACAAAAACCCAATGTGGCTTGAAGGAAAAACAAAGGAACTTTACAACCAACAATCCTCCAATACGATACTACCATCACCTATTTCAGTACTCAAGACCAAATATTTATGTATAATGCTTTGTCTATAATAATTGATTTATCATATAATAGTATAATAATTGTTAAATGACCACTAATTTACTGATTCATTGAACTGATAGATATTTAATACTGTATCATTAATTATTTAATCTATTGATTGATTTTTAGTAATAAGTAACCTTCTTTTGATTTGTTCTCTACTTATCATTAACATTTATTAATTACCAACATTCATTAAGTAACTGTCTACCTATCACCATTAATTAGCTATTGTAATTGTTTAATGTACTATTGTCATTGACCATGCCACACAGAAAACTCCAGAAACTCCAAATCCTCCACTACCAAACAACAACAAAAAATTAATATCTCTACCAATGACCTCCAGAACTCTTGTACATGCTTCAGATGTCTTAAAACCATCAACAAAAGCAAAATAACATCAAATGTTACCAATGTGACAATCAAGCCCACCTTGCCTGCTTAAACTTACAAACAAAGACCTAGCTGATTTCCTAAAGCATTAGATACTTTCCCTTGTCTATGTCCATACATGTTTTCCTAAGCATAAACAACCAAGTACCCTGCCTGACAGAGTTGATAGCATAGAATCACTCATGTACTCAATAGAAAAATGCTTAGCAACACGTTTTTGAAAACAATTGGTACAGAAATCCTAATTTTTCTATGAAAAAAAATACAGCACTGATAAGCAACTACTTATCAGCTCAAAATCAAATCCCAACCCAACAACCACTAACCATAACTACTAACCTACTACAATCAAATACACAAACAACTAACCACCAAACCACAACCACAAATATATATATCCCTCAACATTAATTCCACAAATGATATCTTCCCTACTTATCAGAGGACCATTGACGTGATCAGAGAAATGCTCCAAAATCGCCATCATTATTTGGTCTTGACAGACACGAATGAATCAAGTTGACATCACCAAATTATTGTAACAATCACAAGCAACTCAAATACAACACTTCTCCTGAAGATATCATTGAATGTAAGCAGAGATGGTGCCCTGATCCAAATACAATGAGGCATATTCATGAAATGAACGCATATTCTTCATACAATAAACACTATTGCAAAAACCAATCCCAACCACAAAATTCGCTCAAGACAGACTTATACTTCTAATTCACGTGCTAATAGAATCCGCATTCCTAGTGAACTTCGCAAAAAACTCAAAAGACATCTGGAGCAATGGAGAGAAGGATCTCTACTACTGACTACGCATGCTGATTGTTATCAAAAGTAAGTCACAACAACCCACAACCCACTTCAACCCTTCCTCATTCAAGCCACGCATCACTTTAAAGCTAGTCCGAATGCCCTAACTACCTCAATTCCAACTACAAACGGGCCTTAAATGCAAAGCTAACTACAAGTCAAAGAAGCCTTGTGAATAAAATACCTCTGAATTTCTTCTCTTACTAAACATGGCTAACTTCGACTCACTATTTGTCTGTGAAACATGGATCAATGCATCTCCTCCTGCTCCATTACCACATAGTAACAGACTATCATGTTTACTGATCAATAAGGAAATCCGTAGAGGAGGGTGAAGGATGCTATCTTCTACAAAAAGTGCCTTTCATTCTAAAAACATCCAAGTAGCTCAGAGAGCTTGCTCTTCTGAGACATTGTTGTGAACTGTCCTTAAATATCACATTTCGATTTTAACTATGTTAAGAGCCCCTGATATGACAATTGAACATGTAATACAAGCTAACTTCACTATTCTGCGGTTCATCTTTTTGGACTGCTATTCACTAAGTTGTAAAAGCGCCGTGTCGTTGTTGATTATCTTGTTACCTCGGTGTATTACATTGCACGTATCACTGTTTGTAGAGTCCGGCGCTGCGATCGTGTGGCGGTTCGGCTATAGTGGTAGTTATCTGCGTCCTTACTGGCCTTGTAAGTGGGTATCCTGGGGGGGGTGCTGGGGGGGTGTATCGTGTCTGTTGAACTAAGCTATTGGGGTCCTGTTTGGTGGTTGTTCACTGGTGTGGTTATTGGTGTCTATGAGGTTATGGGTGGTGAGTGGTGGACTGTGGGCTCTGTTGATTGTGGTACATGGTGTACCACTGTGGGGATTGGGACTAACATGGGCAACATCCTGCCATCACACTTTTATCTTTCTTGGTGACTTCAATCTACCTCACATTATTGGACTAAACAAATTGTTACCACCGAACCCATACACCAAACCCTTCTACTAATGCTGCAACAAACTGGGACTGGAACAACTAGTAGCAACAATACGCGGGCTAAAACTGCTATCTCATTCTTCTGCAATTGCTTGAATTCAACTTATGGACTATCAATAAGAACCCTTTTCCAACAGTGAACCAGTAGCATGATGGCCTTTTGTCCAACATGTTTTCCATACAAAGATCAACACAATACATGTGATCCCCAAGGTTATAACTTATCAAAAAAGGCACTTGATCTTATAGACAACAATTCTCATCTTCTTGAATTGGCAGTTTCTATCACTGGATGCAATACTGTTGAGACCATTAACAACATATTTTTCTTTGAAGTCAAAAGAGTCAATCAACTATAATGTACAATACAACTCAAAACCAGAAAAAAACAGATTCCAAAACAATAAGGAAGCTTCAATCCAAAAAGAGATCAATTTTCGGGCAAAAAAACAAAATCTACGTCACGTTGCGAACTTCAAAAGCTGATACAAAAAATTATACCACAGACTAAAGACTGAATCACCACATTATACATTGAGCAAGCAGAACCTTCTTGCACCAAATTCCACACCGCGCTTTCTACAATTTTGGTAAACCAACAAACAAAAAAGACTCAAGGTTCATCTCACCCCCTGAAAGGTGACCTAATGGTAAAGGACTGCAATGGATGACGACTTCTCAAGCCAACCTCTTTAACACATTCCTTTGATTCAGTATTTTGTAAACAGCCAATGGATCAAGCCCAGTATTCCATAGCTGAACAACAGACAACTAAATGATCTAATACATATTGATTTTACAGTCGAACAATGTTGAAAAAAATAACGATGCACTCAAAAACCATCATCTATTGTTTTGGACTGAATGGAATATGTGCCTACTTTTCAAAGCTTAATTCCTCACATGCCATAGCGCCGAACCTCTAAGCAATAATCTTTGAAAAATCTTTCAAGGACAGCTTCCTTGCCAAAACTAATGTCACAAACCACAGTTTATCCCCATCTTCAAAAAGGAGACCCCAGCCTAGTTGAAAATTACAGACCATCTCTTATGCTGCAATCACCTGTAAGTTCAAGGAATCAATTTAATCCAATCAATCCATGTATCCTCCACTTAGAGGACAAACAACCTACTTCTCTAATAACAATTCTGGTTCAGAAAAAACTATCCTGCAATCTGCAACTCTTACAACTGCAAAACATATGGACTATACACTTGATCAGCGGCACAAGCAATAGACTCAATCTAAAATAGACTTCTTAAAGCCTTTGATTCAGTGTACAAACAACAAACTACTTCCTAAAATCTAAAATCTTATAGGATCTTTGGCACTGCATAACTGGATAGAAGCATTCTGTCAAAACGACCAAATTGTCAAAATAGGAAGCATGCTATCAAATTCTGTACCTGTCAACAGTGGTGTCCCCAAGGCAGTGTCTAGGACCCAACTCTGTTCATACTTCTACATAAATTGACCTCTGTGATCATATTAGAGCAACTGCTTCTCTTTCGCTGAGATGTAAGCTATGTCAAACACTCACAGGCATACTGCCTACCTTCAAAAAGACCTCGGACTATGTTATCAGATTGGTCAACACAAATGGCAACTTCAAAATATCAAATCAATGCTCTGTCTTACTATTGGCAAAAAAAAAACCACCAGAAATAAAATACAAGCTGAAATAGTCAAGACTCTTTTGATGATCCAAGTCTGTCAAGGATCTTGGAGTTAATCATCTCGTAATGATTGAGTGCAAGAACCCACTGTAATACAATGCCTAAAAAGGCATTCAGAATTGTTCACCTAATCCTACTTTTTTTCTTTGCTTTTTCTCTGGTAATATCACACTACTAACTCGAGCATACAAAACATTTGCTAGACCAATACTTGAATAAGGCTCATCCTGTTTGTAACTCCACATTATTGTATCTTTTATTTAGTCACAGTTGAGCAAAGTCAGAAATATTTTCACAAGAAGAGTTTCTCATCACTCTCTACTTGTTGGCAGAAATACTTATGCACAGCAACTTGAAATTCTAGCCCTTGAAACCGTAGAACTACCTCTGCCTTCGTCCGATCTACCAGTTATAGTATATTAAAATGATACATATTCAATCGTCCTATTCCTGGTCATGATACTTCAGCTTCAACCAAACATACTGGAGGCAAACATAGAATACCAAGTCAAGATAATCGACCAAACTGACCTGCAGGAAATACGACTTCAGCAACAGAGTGGTCAATGTCTGGAATAGCTCTACCTGATTCTGTGGTTTCTTCCCCAAACCAAAAATTTAAACGCGTTATTGAACTTCTACTATTGACCTACCCCTTTTCCGTAAGGCTGTAGGGGGCATGCATAAGCGCACCAACATGCCTACCATCCTGTCCTATTGTTCTCTTTTATTTTTTCTTACATGTACCCATCTTAACATATATTCAAAATATGTACAATACTTATACTATTATTTGTAAGTGATTGACAAATCAAATCAATCAATCAATAAATAAATAAACAGTGAAAATTTACATTGGAAAAAGGGACTCCGCAAAGATATATAAGATAGTATTCTTTATATTAGAAACAGAAAATAATTTTAGAAAAATATGAAACAATGTTATGATTAAATATGATGGAGAAAATATTGATTGTACATTGCAGTGGGAATGTTTGTTAATAAATAAATGAATAAAGTGAATGAGAGAATGAAATTTGGAAAAGATGGAGCATTTTTAATTATTATTAATGATTTATAAAAATATAAGTGAGAGAAATATGGACAAAAGATAATCATCGGAAGTTTATAATATTCACAAGGAAGTATGAATATCAATTGAAAAAAGCAATGTTTAAGTTGTTAAGATTCTAATAATATTAAATGATAAGAATTGAATTGGAATGGAATGATGTTTTATTTCTATTTGTGTGTGTGTCGTGTGTATAAAGAACAATAGGCATGTATTTTTAAGAATGTACACGTAGAATTCGATTGGAAGTTATGTATCTATGTTGAATGTTATACATTTAACGACACTAAAACTGAACATTTAATAAAGTTGAATGGATAAATTAAAGTATAAAGGTGTCATACTCCAAGTAACAACCACAGGGGAAAATTTGTTAATGAGAAAAAGATAATAGGACAAAGAATTAATGGAAAGGTGGCTGGTTTTTTGAAAAATAAATAAAGATAAGACAAAAAGATTTTGACAAAGAATATGCTATCAAGACAAAAGGTTTTATCTGCGCTAGATCTTTGAAACTCAGGTCACGAATACCGATCAAGTACTTGGGGATACATCTTTACAGGCAAGATGCAGCTACCCCTCAAAAGAGAATAATTATATCAAACTTAAGCAGCCAGATACGCGCTAAACTTTGGCAACAATAGAAAATTTACAACTGTCATTAATAGGAGATCCTTACACCATCAAGATGAATATATTACCGACACACCCACAGATTATTAATATTCTGTTCCAAACAATTCAATTCGCTTGCCCGACCACCGAATTACTCTTGAAGATTCCCTCAAAATAAAATTGTGTTGAGGATATATATGCGCAAAGGTACGAAGCGAGAATAAAGTTAAACTGTTTGAAGATGCTAAGAATAAGGAGAAGGATTTGGTTTGCCTAATTGGGGCAGTTGTATTATCAGCTACAAACTTTGAATGTGGGTTAAGGAAGATGATAACATTAAGAAATACCTAGATTGTTGACATTCCAGCAGGGCATGATCTGTTGTTGGGGTGGCATGCTTTCTTTCCTATGGTTACACAGGAGAAACACGGGCATTTTAAGAAGCATTATATACGGGAAGTCTCTGGTTAACCTGGGTATTAAGATTCCAAAGACAATGTTATTTGAAAATTACAGTCCGGTTATGACTATTGAGGCATTTTCTTATCCTATTAATATACAAAAAGGAAGAAAGAGTTAGATATGGTGAAATATTGAATGAAAAGGGTAAATTTAAATCTAATACAAAAATTAGAGGAACAGTATACAAGATGAATTGGTTTTCATATGCGCATCTCAAGGTATGATAAAGACTCTAAAACAGAAGGTTTTTACGATAAACTGACCAATTTAGATAGAGATTTTGACAGTACTAATACAATTAAAAATTGTATGGATATTTTTTTAGAAATGTAAATTAGAAGAAGAACAGTTAGAACTATGATTGCTTGGGAGAATATTGGACTAGGCTGGATTGGATTTCAAGAGAAGACATGTGCAGAAATAGCGTGGGAAGTTTGCAGAGGTTGAATAACAATTTGACACCTGTAACAACTAGGCATTATCAAAGAAATATATTTGTATATATATCATTGAAAGATACATCTTGCTTTACAGGGTGCTAAAATTATCCCCCCGATAAGAATAAAAGAATGTTTCAAGAACCAATCTGAAAAAATGTTGGAAATGTCATCAGAACTGGCTCATATTACCGATATGCGGTGGACTTTGTGCAGATGCTAAAAAAAATACTTGGACTAAATCCACACCGTGGTTGCAACAAATGACAAAAAAGCAATATAGATTTGAAACCAGAAATATCTTTTATTGGGAATTTTACCTGAAATAAATATAATAAAGAATTGAAATACGCTGGTTGTCATGTATTTAACAGTAACTATGGTTATATTTGCTAAAAACTGGAAAAATGAGAAAATAGCCAACACAGGAGGAAGTTATGAAAGAAGATATTGGAATGTGCTGAATGAGTAGATTTGCAACATTTGACAAATCAGAAAACAAGAAGATAAAAATTTTTATAAAATTGGGATCTATTCTTATGGTTAGACAATAACAACAGGTAATGAAATATGTAGATTCTTAAAGAATTTAAATATATAAAGATGTATTCCCTTTCTTAATTATATCTACAAAATGATTGTAGGATAGATTTGAGATGATAATAATGAACTGTCATAAACAAATAAGTAAAATATGATTATTTCATTTTGAAATGAATGAATAAAAGTATAGTCAAATGATTGGTTTAAATAATTAATGTATTTAATATTGATTGACAAATATGAGAATAATACAATGTTATTGTAATTGAAGACTACTTGGAAGCACAGACAATTTGTACCAACCGGCATACTGTATATATATGGAAGATAGCTTGAATGTTTTTTATGTTTTTGTTTTGTCTATTGTTGTCTTAAAACCAATAAAAATTTAAAAAAAGAAAAGAAAAGATTTAATATGAAATTGAAACAGGAACAGACAAAGTATAAATACTAATGATGGAAGATGTTGATACTTAAAAAAGATTAGAATTGAATTTAGATTATGAGATAATTAAAAATACAATTGGAGGAAACCAACGGCAGGGTGAAAAATTATGAAGAAAATGTTAAAATAGTAATAAGATATCGGAAGAATACAAGATGAATATGAATATTGGTGTTTGTCTGTATGAAGAAGTGATAACCGGGATCAATGCTATTTCTCAAAAAAAGCATGTTTCATTGTATTATTTTTTTGTGAAACCAAATTAAACTTATATTTTAAAAACAAGAAATTATCTTCTCCCAAAATTCAACTAAATACGCCCCTTCATTTTTCCAGCTGCAAGTCAAATGAAGAATTTCGACAAGGGTATACAATTGGCTCTGCCTTAACACTATCAGACTCTACTACGCTTCTATAACTTGCGACTCGAAAACAAGCTATTTTCATTAGAACACTAATTACTATTTCTTTCTTTCTTTTTCCTTTGAGGGATATCAGATGCAAGTAAGTAGGGAAAGCTAAATTAAGCCTTGAAATCATGTATATACAAACATTTTCCTTGATTTCATCGGGGGGGAAGGTAATTAAGTCAGCAACAAAGGATTTGTATTTCAAAATTGATGATCAGAATATATATTTTAAAAAGATGAACCGAAAAAGGGGAATAAATACTTTAGAAATAAAATTGCAGTTGTTCTGTAAGCTTTCTTTGCTGAAGGTGGAATTGCAATTAATGATAGCTATAAACCAAGTATATTAAAAGTGAATTTCTCTATCAGTTTGTTACATTTTAAGCCTGGTCTCAAAAGCAATAAAATTGATGAGGTCTTTTATTTGGTGCCAACTCCTTCTGGGCATCTTTTATTTGAATAATCAACATTCGCAAGCTTCATTTCAATTACATAGCACAATAAATGCATGGGTCGGGAACTGAAATCTTCAGTTTAACACTAATATTTATTAATAATTATAACTAAATTTTGATGTAGGGGGAATTCTGTTTCAACTGTCCTTCGTCAAAAAACGACGCTATAGAGCATTGCACACCAGAAACAATCTGGACCAAAACAGGTTTTTTCATTGAAGCCATCACCTCTGCTAAACAATAATTGTTCAACTATTTAAAGTCTGCCCTACTATTACTGTTAATCTTGGTCATCACTCCTTAATCACACATCCCTCCCTCTTATGACTGTATGACTGAAAAGGCCATGTCACACTGCCCAACCCGGATGCAAAAAGGACACAACGG